>JANJGN010000033.1:17872933-17880433 GCA_026770705.1 Isurus oxyrinchus
CTGAGTTGGCGGCCCAGGTGAGCGGGTACGATGTTACACACTGCACATGGATCCAGTGCCAAAAACAGTTCAGTGATCTTCTACGCTCCGCAAGGGTGAGTACCAGCTTGGCATGGAGATGTGTATAGGTGTTTCAGAGGGAGGCTGTTCTTCATGGCGTTCAGGGATGTGAGATGCAGACTACCAAATGGCACATACTCCTGTGCCAGCCAAGGCTGGGAGATATGCCCTCTTGCTTTGGGTATATAGAAGGTGTGTTAATCTGTCGGACACCTCAACCTGGGTCTCCTTGGTTTGGGGGGGGGGGTGAGAGGCTGGGATGGTGTGGCAGCTAGAGGGTGCGCTAATGACACACTTCTGTCCCTGCAGGAGATGAGAACCATAATGTGCTGGAGAACGCACAAATCGGTGATGGATTGCCCAACCTGCTGATACTTTTCAGGTTGGAGCTGGATGCCCTGGATGTGGAATGTGAGTGTGGAGCAAGGCCCACTGGTCACAGAGAGTCAGGGGTCTCGGAGGAAGGTAAGGGTCCAGTGGAGGTGAGCAACTGGGGAAGTGTGGAAGTGTGTAGGCTGGTGGCATCTGCAATGAGAAGTTCTAACCAAGAGGCCCCATTTCTTGTCCAATCGCAGTGCCTCAGTGAGGCAGTTGTCCATTGTGATGAGCAACCATCTTGCACTCATTTTGTTACAACGTAGTCAACTGACATATTCTCTTCCTCTCTCAGAAGTACCATCCTCATGGGCCCGATAGACCCTGAGGAGCCTCCCTTGACACCCGAGGAGGAGCCTCGGACAAATGCACCCACGTCACATTGTCTCTCCGAACCAAGCACCAGCGCAGAGACAGGCATGTTGGTGGGCAATAGTGCTTTGGATCAGTTGGTAGTGGATAGTGGTGAGGGCACATCACACTCGCTTGAGCAGCAGGTGGAGGCAGAGAGTGCCCAGGGAGCTGGCAGTGGGAGGATTGCAGGAGACCAGGACCTTGCTGAACCCAGGGTAGATGATGAGCCGCTGGAATTATCCATCAGGCAGCAGATGCTGGATGTCCAGCAGGATGTGTGTGGAGACCTGACAGAGATCCCTGAGTGTCTGTGTGCCATGGTCTCTGTCTTGGAGGAGTCCATGTGGAGTGTGAGAACTGCGTTGACCCTGGAGCTCCGAGTGCCCAGCCTCCTCCATTGAGAGAGTGGTAGGCGACTTTCATGGAGAGGCAGCTCCATAATCAGGGGTTTCTGGGGATGTGCTCGGATCTTCAAGGCCATATCCTGGCACTGACCTCAGCAGGTCATTGTCAGTGTGAGAGATGGGTGAGGCACCTCGTCACTCTGCTAGATGCCCATCCATCAGTGGTGAGCAGGGAGGTTTAAACCAACCAGACACTGGCAGACAAGCTGCACGTGGCATCTGCAGGCTGGTATCAGGGTGCTCAGCTCCTTCTCCCCTCTGCCAGTGACCCTGGCATCCAGTGGGACTGTGGTGGGGTCTGCACAGGCTCCAGCTGCCAGAGGAGTTGGCTAAGGTCATTAGGGTTGAGAGGACATGACCATCAGCAGGCGCCTCTATTGCCAGTGAGGGAGGGAGGGGTCCACCGTGACACAGCACTCACAAGAGGGGGTGTCATGGGTGATATAACTTCAGTTGAAACGTGTTCTATGTTCATGACCGCCAGTGAAAGATATCGTTATGTGTCATAGCCTGAGTGCACTTCCTGTTTCTCGTGGGTATGGGAGTGGCGTGTGACAGATGGGCAGGGCTGCAAACTTCATTCCAAAGGTCGTCACTTGACGTAAGGCTTCCAGCAGGAACACTCAGTAAGGAGGTGTCACCCTCACCCTCGCTTTCAAGCCAGGCCTTGGATCCCGAGCTGAATGAACAGGGAATCAAGGCCCTTCCCGGTCTCCCTGCCTCCCACAAGGGTCATCACTTCTGCAGCCACGTCCTCACCCTGAGCCTCCTCCCTGCTCCTCATCAGACCCATCAGCTGAGTCATCCCCTTTGACCTGGGCAGTTGCCTCACTGTCTTCACCCTCCAATGGGACCCCCTTGACAGAGTCAGATTGTGCAGAGCAATGACAATAAGTGAGACGTGCTCTGAAGGATATTACTGTGCGCCCCCTGATCGGTCCAGGCCGTGGGACCTCATCTTGAGGGGGCCAGTTGTCCTCTCAATTACCACCCTTGTGGAGGCATGACTTCTATTGTACCTCTCCTCCGCTTATGTCCTTGGGTGTCGGAGTGGTGTCGTGAGCCACCTTTTCAGGGAATAGCCTTTGTCACCAAGGAGACAACCGTCCAACCCAGCCGGAGCGACAGAAAGCCTTGGTACCTGAGCGTGCCGCAGGATGCACATATCATGGGAGCTGCCCGGGTACCTGGTGCAGATCTGAAAAATCTGTGCCCTGTGGTCGAAAACAATCTGGACGTTGATGGAGCAGAAGCCCTTTCTGTTGGTGAAGGCACTCGGATCACCCACTGACACCTTTATGGTCACGTGAGTGCATTCTCTAAGCCCTGGATGCGAGGGGAACCCAGCATTTGCAGTGAAGCCATGGCTCACTCAGCCTGGATGGCATCGCCGGTCCGGAAATAAATGAAGTTACTGACCCGTCTGGACAGAGCGTCAGTGACCAGCTTGACGCAGCTGCCGGCAGATTGGGAGACACCACAAAGGTCACCCACTCCTGCTCAGAAAGAACCAGAGGCAAAAACATTCATGGCCGCTGTCATCTTAAGAGCCACTGCCATAGGTTTGAGGCAATCTCGGGACCAATCATCTAGCATTTTAGGGTCAGGGCCTCCCGAGTGAGGTGGAGCCCCATTCCGGGTAGCTGGAGCTCTGCCTGCAGGATAATGGCATCCTCTGTGGGCCCTTCTGCCTTGCACTCCCTGATGGCCCTGCACCCCATGTGGCCTTGCCTCTCTTCCCACCGACCGCTCCCTGGGATGCTGCCTGTGGACACCAGCCCTCCTCCTCCTTCTGGCACTCTCCTCCTCAGAGGAGGTCCCTTCAGCGGAGTAGACAATTCCCATTTGCTGGAACACAGATGATGAGCCAGGGCAGTGCCCTGAAGGGCACACTCGGCAGGAAGCCTCTACAAGAGTTTGTAAGCCAAGGAGTCCTCCAGAAAACACAGAGAATGCAAACAACTGTCAGAAAAGCAACTCCAACCAACTCTCACCTAAACTCCTGCCTACTCACATTGCCACGGCTCTGGTCAGCTATTATCCTTCCCTGGATTGAGTTTCTGCCTGGCCGTGTGATCAGTGCGCTGACCACTAAATCACACCGGCCACCTAAAATTTGCATTTTTACAATTGGCTTAATTGATCATTTAATTGTCTCCGACACATTTCCAACTGCCCCGCGTGCCCGCTGACAGTAACATGGCACAATGATGTCGAGAGGCACATCCCTCACACACACACACACACAAAACCCCCTCTCTCACACACACACACACACACACACACACACACACACACACACAAAACCCCCTCTCACACACACACATACACACACATACAAAACCCCCTCTCACACACACACACACACACACACACACACACACACACAAACCCCCTCTCTCACACACACACAAACCCCCTCTCACACACACACACACACACACACACAAACCCCCTCTCACACACACACACACACACACACACAAAACCCCCTCTCACACACACACACACCACACACACAAAACCCCCTCTCACACACACACACACACACACACACACATACAAAACCCCCTCTCACACACAGACACACACACA
The DNA here is from genome assembly GCA_026770705.1 of Isurus oxyrinchus. NCBI lineage: Eukaryota > Metazoa > Chordata > Chondrichthyes > Lamniformes > Lamnidae > Isurus > Isurus oxyrinchus. Next base: position 17,876,722 of record JANJGN010000033.1, read on the forward strand.
AACCCCCTCTCACACACACACACACACACACACACAAACCCCCTCTCACACACACACACACACACACAAACCCCCATCACACACACACACACACACAGACACACAAACCTCCTCTCACACACAAACACACACACAGACACACAAACCCCCCTCACACACTCACATAGACACACAAAACCCCCCTCTCACACACACACACAGACAAAACCCCACTCACACACACACACATAGACACACACACACACACACACACACACACATAGACACACAAAACCCCACTCACACACACACATACAGACAAAACCCCACTCACACAGACACACATAGACACACACACACACATACACACACACACACATAGACACACAAAACCCCACTCACACACACACACATAGACACACAAAACCCCCCTCTCACACACACAGATGTAGACACATAAAACCCCCCCTCTCTCACACACACACACACACACACACACACACACACACACACACACAGACACACAAAACCCCCCTCTAACACACACAGGCACACAAAAACCCTCTCTCACACACACAGACACAAAACTCCCCTCACACACACACACACACACACACAGACACACAAAACCACCCACTAACACACACAGACACACAAACCCCCCCTCTCACACACACACACACACAAAACCCCCCTCTCACACACACACACATACAACCCCCCTCTCACACACACATAGACACACAAAACCCCCTTTCCTACACACAGACACACAAACTCCCCTCTCTCTCACACACACAAAACCCCCACTCTCACACACACAGGCACACAAAAACCCCCTCTCACACACACAGACACACAAAACTCCCCTCTCACACACACACACACACACACACACACACACACACAAAACCACCCTCTCACACACACACACAGACACACAAAACCCCCCTCTCACACACACACACACACAAACCCCCCTCTCACACACAGACACACAAATCCCCCTCTCTTTCACACACACAAAACCCCCCTCTCACACACACAGACACATAAAACCCCCTCTCACAAACACAGACAGACAAGAACCCCCTCACACACACACAGACAACAGACACACAAAACCCCCCTCTCACACACACAGACACACAAATCCCCATCTCTCTTCCACACACACACACAAAACCCCCCTCTCACACACACACACACACACACACACATACACACACAAAACCCCCCTCTCAAACACACACAGACACACAAAACCCCCTTTCCTACACACAGACACACAAACCCCCCTCTCTCTCACACACACAAAACCCCCACTCTCACACACACAGGCACACAAAAACCCCCTCTCACACACACACACAGACACACAAAACCACCCTCTCACACGCACACACAGACACACAAATCCCCCCTCTCACACACACACAGACATACAAACCCCCCTCTCTCTCACACACACAAAACCCCCCTCTCTCTCACACAGACACACAAAACCCCACTCTCTCACACACACAGACACATAAAACCCCCTGTCACAAACACAGACACACAAAAACCCCCTCACACACACAGACAACAGACACACAAAACCCCCCTCTCACACACACAGACACACAAAAACCCCCTCACACACACACAGACAACAGACACACAAAACCCCCCTCTCACACACACAGACACACAAATCCGCATCTCTCACACACACACACAACCCCCTCTCACACACACGCACACAGACATGCAAAACCCCTCTCACACATACACAGACACACAAAACACCCCTCTCACACACATAGACACACAAAACTCCCCTCTGACACACATAGATGTAGACACACAAAACCCCCTCTCACACACACACAGACACACAAAACACCCCTGTCACACACACAGACACACAAATCCCCATCTCTCTCTCACACACACACACACACACACACACACACAACCCCCTCTCACACACAGACACAGACACACAAAACCCCCTGCTCAAACACACAGACATACAAAACCTCCCTCTCAGACACACACACACACAAATCCCCATCTCTCACACACACACACACAACTCCTTCTCACACACAAACACATGGACACATAAAACCCCACTCTCACACACACTCACAGACACACAAAATCCCCCTCTCACACACACAGACATACAAAACTCCCCTCTCACACATACACACACACAGACACACAAAACCACCCTCTCACACACACACAGACACACAAAACCCCCATCACACACACACAGTCACACAATAAACCCCTCTCACACACACAGACACCCAAAATCCCCCTTTCTCACACACACACGCACACACAAACACATACACACACACACACACACACACACACACACACACACACACACACACACACACACACACACACACACACACACACACACACCCCCAATCACACACACAGATACACAAAGCCCCCTCTCTCTCACACACACACACACACACACAACACCCCCACTCACACACACAGGCACACAAATGGCCCTCTCTCTCTCTCTCACACACACACACACACACACACACACACACACACACACACACACACACACAAAACCCCCTCACAGAGACACACAAACCCCTTCTCTCTCTCTCACACACACACACACACAAAACCCCCCATTCACACACACAGACACACAAATCCCCATCTCTCACACAAACACACACACACAAAACCCCCACTCACACACACAGACACACAAATCCCCATCTCTCTCACACACGCACACACAAAGCCCCCTCTCTCACACACACACACACACACACACACACACACACACACACACACACACACACACACACACACACACAACAACCCCCCTCTCACACACACATAGACACACAAAACCCCCTTCCCTACACACAGACACACAAACCCCCCTCTCTCTCACACACACAAAACCCCCACTCTCACACACACAGGCACACAAAAACCCCTTCTCACACACACACACACAGACACACACAAAACTCCCCTCTCACACACACACACACACACAAAACCCCCCTCTCACACACACACAGACACACAAACCCCCCTCTCTCTCTCACACACAAAACCCCCCTCTCACACACACAGACACACAAAACCCCACTCTCTCACACACACAGACACATAAAACCCCCTCTCACAAACATAGACAGACAAGGACCCCCTCACACACACACAGACAACAGACACACAAAACCCCCCTCTCACACACACAGACACACAAATCCGCATCTCTCACACACACACACAACCCCCTCTCACACACACGCACACAGACCTGCAAAACCCCTCTCACACACACACAGACACACAAAACACCCCTCTCACACACATAGACACACAAAACTCCCCTCTCTCACACACACACGTGGACACACAAAACCTCCCTCTCACACACACAGATGTAGACACACAAAACCCCCTCTCACACACACACACACACACACACACACACACAAAACCCCCCTCTCACACACACACACACACAACCCCCCTCTCACACACACACACACACAACCCCCCTCTCACACACACATAGACACACAAATCCCCCTTTCCCACACACAGACACACAAACCCCCCTCTCTCTCACAAACAAAAAAACCCAGACTCTCACACACACACAAATCCCCATCTCTCACACCCACACACAAATACAAAACCCCCCTCTGACACACACAGATACATAAAACCCCCTCTC
>JANJGN010000033.1:17887933-17891343 GCA_026770705.1 Isurus oxyrinchus
CCCCCTCTCACACACACACAGACACACAAACCCCCCTCTCTCTCACACACACAAAACCCCCCTCTCACACACACAGACACACAAAACCCCCCTCTCACACACACGCGCATAGACATACAAAACCCCTCTCACACACACACAGACACACAAAACGCCCCTCTCTCACACACATACATGGACACACAAAATCCCCCTCTCACACACACAGACATACAAAACCCCCCTCTCACACACACACACACACACACACAGACACACAAAACCACCCTCACACACACACACAGACACACAAAACCCCCATCTCACACACACAGTCACACAAAAGACCCCTCTCACACACACAGACACCCAAAATCCCCCTCTCACACACACACACACACACACACACACACACTCAACCCCGCTCTCACACATACATAGACACACAAAACCCCCTCACACAGACAGACACACAAACCCCCTCTCTCTCTCTCACACACACACACACACACACACACACACACACAAAACCCCCAATCACAGAAACAGATACACAAACCCCCCCTCTCTCTCACACACACACACACATAAAACCCCCACTCACACACACAGACACACAAATCCCCATCTCTCTCACACACACACACACACAAAACCCCCACTCACACACACAGACACACAACTGGCCCTCTTTCACTCTCACACACACGCGCACACACACACACACAACCCCCTCTGACACACATAGACACAAAACCCCCTTTCCTACACACAGACACACAAACCCCCCTCTCTCTCACACACACAAAACCCCCACTCTCACACACACAGACACATAAAACCACCCTCTCACACACACACACACACACACACACTCAACCCCCGCTCTCACACACACAGGCACACAAAAACCCTCTCTCACACACACAGACACACAAAACTCCCCTCTCATACACACACACACACACACACACACACACAAAAACCCCTGCTCACACACACAGACATACAAAACCCCCTCTCACGCACACACACACAGACACACAAACCCCCCCCTCACACACACACACACACACAAACACACACACAACCCCCCTCTCACACACACATAGACACACAAAACCCCCTTTCCTACACACAGACACACAAACCCCCCTCTCTCTCACACACACAAAACCCCCACTCTCACACACACAGACACACAAAAACCCCCTCTCACACACACAGGCACACAAAAACCCCCTCTCACACACACAGACATACAAAACTCCCCTCTCACACACACACCACACACACACACACACACACACACACACAAAACCACCCTCTCTCACACACACACACACACACACACACACACACACAAAACCCCCCTCTCACACTCACACACAACAAAACCCCCCTCTCACACACACACAGACACACAAACCCCCCTCTCTCTCACACACACAAAACCCCCCTCTCACACACACAGACACACAAAACCCCCCTCTCACACACACGCGCATAGACATACAAAACCCCTCTCACACACACACAGACACACAAAACGCCCCTCTCTCACACACATACATGGACACACAAAATCCCCCTCTCACACACACAGACATACAAAACCCCCCTCTCACACACACACACACACACACACACAGACACACAAAACCACCCTCACACACACACACAGACACACAAAACCCCCATCTCACACACACAGTCACACAAAAGACCCCTCTCACACACACAGACACCAAAATCCCCCTCTCACACACACACACACACACACACACACACACTCAACCCCGCTCTCACACATACATAGACACACAAAACCCCTCACACAGACAGACACACAAACCCCCTCTCTCTCTCTCACACACACACACACACACACACACACACACAAAACCCCCAATCACAGAAACAGATACACAAACCCCCCTCTCTCTCACACACACACACACCATAAAACCCCCACTCACACACACAGACACACAAATCCCCATCTCTCTCACACACACACACACACAAAACCCCCACTCACACACACAGACACACAACTGGCCCTCTTTCACTCCTCACACACACGCGCACACACACACACAACAACCCCCTCTGACACACATAGACACAAAACCCCCCTTTCCTACACACAGACACACAAACCCCCCTCTCTCTCACACACACAAAACCCCCACTCTCACACACACAGACACATAAAACCACCCTCTCACACACACACACAGACACACAAAACCCCCCTCTCACACACACACAGACACACAAACCCCCCTCTCTCTCACACACACAAAACCCCCCTCTCACACACAGACACCCCAAAATCCCCCTCTCACACACACACACACACACTCAACCCGCTCTCACACATACATAGACACACAAAAACCCCCTCACACAGACAGACACACAAACCCCCTCTCTCTCTCTCACACACACACACACACACACACACACACACACACACACACAAAACCCCACTCACACACACAGACACACAAAACCCCCACTCACACACACAGACACACAACTGCCCTCTTTCTCTCTCACACAACACGCGCACACACACACACACACACATCACAACCCCCCTCTGACACACACATAGACACAAAACCCCCCTTTCCTACACACAGACACACAAACCCCCCTCTCTCTCACACACACAAAACCCCACTCTCACACACACAGACACATAAAACCACCCTCTCACACACACACACAGACACACAAAAACCCCCCTCTCACACACACACAGACACACAAACCCCCCTCTCTCTCACACACACAAAACCCCCCTCTCACACACAGACACACAAAACCCCACTCTCTCACACACACCACACACACACATAAACCACCTCTCACAAACACACACAAAAACCCCCTCACACCACACACAGACAACAGACACACAAAATCCCCCTCTCACACACACAGACACCCAAAATCCCCCTCTCACACACACACACACACACACACACACTCAACCCCGCTCTCACACATACATAGACACACAAAACCCCCTCACACAGACAGACACACAAACCCCCTCTCTCTCTCTCACACACACACACACACACACACACACACACACACACTCAAAACCCCCAATCACAAGAAACAGATACACAAACCCCCCTCTCTCTCACACACACACACACACATAAAACCCCCACTCACACACACAGACACACAAATCCCCATCTCTCTCACACACACACACACACAAAACCCCCACTCACACACACAGACACACAACTGGCCCTCTTTCTCTCTCACACACACGCGCACACACACACACACACACACACACAACCCCCCTCTGACACACACATAGACACAAAACCCCCTTTCCTACACACAGACACACAAACCCCCCTCTCTCTCACACAAACAAAACCCCCACTCTCACA
>JANJGN010000033.1:17891443-17893943 GCA_026770705.1 Isurus oxyrinchus
CTCACACACACGCACATAGACATACAAACCCCCTCTCACACACATAGACACACAAAACTCCCCTCTCTCACACACATACGTGGACACACAAAACCCCCCTCTCACACACACACAGACACACAAACCCCCCCTCTCTCTCACACACACAAAACCCCCCTCTCACACACAGACACACAAAACCCCACTCTCTCACACACACACACACACACACACACACACACACAAAACCCCCTCTCACAAACACAGACACACAAAAACCCCTTCACACACATACAGACAACAGACACACGAAACCCCCTCTCACACACACAGACATACAAAACCCCTCTCACACACACAACACACAAAACACCCCTCTCACACACACAGACACACAAAACCCTCTGTCTCACACACACAGACACACAAAACCCCCTCTCACACACACAGACACACAAAACCCCCCTCTCACACACATAGGCACACAAAAAACCCCCTCTCACACACACAGACACACAAAACCCCCCTCTCACACACATAGGCACACAAAAACCCCCTCTAACACACCCACACCACACACACACACACACCACACACACACACACACAAAACCCACTCTCTCACACACACAGACACACAAGCCCCCCTCTCACACACACATAGACACACAAAACCCCTCTCATTCACACTGAAACACAAAACCCCCCTCACACACACAGACACACAAACCCCCCTCTCACACACACAGACATACAAAAAGCCCTCTCACACACACACACTTAGACACACAAAACCACCCTCACACACACACACACACACACAGACACACAAAAACCCCTCTCACACACACACACACAAAACCCCCCTCTCACACACACACACACAACCCCCCCTCTCACACACACATAGACACACAAATCCCCCTTTCCACACACAGACACAAAACCCCCTCTCTCTCACAAACAAAAAAACCCAGACTCACACACACACAAATCCCATCTCTCACACCCACACACACATACAAAACCCCCCTCTCACACACACAGATACATCAAACCCCCTCTCACAAACACAGAGACACAAATCCCCTCTCACACACACAGACACACAAATCCGCATCTCTCACACACACACACTCAACCCCGCTCTCACACACAGGCACACAAAAACCCTCTCTCACACACACAGACACACAAAACTCCCCTCTCATACACACACACACACACACACACACACACACACACACACACACACACACACACACACACACACACACACACAAAAACCCCTGCTCACACACACAGACATACAAAACCCCCCTCTCACACACACACACACAACCCCCCTCTCTCTCTCACACACACACACACACACACACACACACAAACACACACACAACCCCCCTCTCACACACACATAGACACACAAAACCCCCTTTCCTACACACAGACACACAAACCCCCCTCTCTCTCACACACACAAAACCCCCACTCTCACACACACAGACACACAAATCCCCCTCTCACACACACACACACACAAAACCACCTCTCACACACACACACAAAACCCCCACTCTCACACACACAGACACACAAAACTCCCCTCTCACACACACACACACACACACACACAAAACCACCCTCTCACACACACACACACACACACACACACAATCCCCCTCTCACACACACACAGACACACAAACCCCCCTCTCTCTCACACACACAAAACCCCCCTCTCACACACAGACACACAAAACCCCACTCTCTCACACACACAGACACATAAAACCCCCTCTCACAAACACAGACACACAAAAACCCCCTCACACACACACAGACAGCAGACACACAAAACCCCCCTCTCACACACACAGACACACAAATCCGCATCTCTCACACACACACACAACCCCCTCTCTCACACACGCACATAGACATACAAAACCCCTCTCACACACATAGACACACAAAACTCCCCTCTGTCACACACATACGTGGACACACAAAACCCCTCTCTCACACACACAGATGTAGACACACAAAACCCCCTCTCACACACACACACACACACACACACACACAAAACCCCCCTCTCACACACACACACATGGACACACAAAATCCCCCTCTCACACACACAGACATACAAAACCCCCCTCTCACACACACACACACACAGACACACAAAACCACCCTCTCACACACACACAGACACACAAAACCCCCATCTCACACACACAGTCACACAAAAAACCCCTCTCACACACACAGACACCCAAAATCCCCCTCTCACACACACACACACACACACACTCAACCCTCTCTCACACACACATAGACACACAAAACCCCCTCTCTCTCTCACACACACATACACACACACACACACACACACACACAAAACCCCCAATCACACACACAGATACACAAACCCCCCTCTCTCTCTCACACACACACAAAACCCCCACTCACACACACAGACACACAACTGGCCCTCTCTCTCTCTCACACACACA
>JANJGN010000033.1:17896443-17906443 GCA_026770705.1 Isurus oxyrinchus
TCTCACACACACAGATACATCAAACCCCCTCTCACAAACACAGAGACACAAATCCCCTCTCACACACACAGACACACAAATCCACATCTCTCACACACACACACACACACACTCTCAACCCCGCTCTCACACACACAGGCACACAAAAACCCTCTCTCACACACACAGACACACAAAACTCCCCTCTCATACACACACACACACACTCACACACACACAAAAACCCCTGCTCACACACACAGACATACAAAACCCCCCTCTCACACACACACACACAAAACCCCCCTCTCTCTCTCTCACACACACACACACACACACACACACACACAAACACACACACAACCCCCCTCTCACACACACATAGACACACAAAACCCCCTTTCCTACACACAGACACACAAACCCCTCTCTCTCTCACACACACAAAACCCCCACTCTCACACACACAGACACACAAATCCCCCTCTCACACACACACACACACAAAACCACCCTCTCACACACACACACAAAACCCCCACTCACACACACAGACACACAAAACTCCCCTCTCACACACACACACACACAAAACCACCCTCTCACACACACACACACACACACACAGACACACACACACACACACACAATCCGCCTCTCACACACACACAGACACACAAACCCCCCTCTCTCTCACACACACAAAACCCCCCTCTCACACACAGACACACAAAACCCCACTCTCTCACACACACAGACACATAAAACCCCCTCTCACAAACACAGACACACAAAAACCCCCTCACACACACACAGACAGCAGACACACAAAACCCCCCTCTCACACACACAGACACACAAATCCGCATCTCTCACACACACACACAACCCTCTCTCACACACACGCACATAGACATACAAAACCCCTCTCACACACATAGACACACAAAACTCCCCTCTGTCACACACATACGTGGACACACAAAACCCCTCTCTCACACACACAGATGTAGACACACAAAACCCCCTCTCACACACACACACACACACACACACACACACACACACAAAACCCCCCTCTCACACACACACACATGGACACACAAAATCCCCCTCTCACACACACAGACATACAAAACCCCCCTCTCACACACACACACACACAGACACACAAAACCACCCTCTCACACACACACAGACACACAAAACCCCCATCACACACACACAGTCACACAAAAAACCCCTCTCACACACACAGACACCCAAAATCCCCCTCTCACACACACACACACACACACTCAACCCCTCTCTCACACACACATAGACACACAAAACCCCCTCTCTCTCTCTCACACACACACACACACACACACACACACACACACACACACACACACACACACACACACAAAACCCCCAATCACACACACAGATACACAAACCCCCTTCTCTCTCACACACACACACAAAACCCCCACTCACACACACAGACACACAAATCCCCATCTCTCTCACACACACACACACACAAAACCCCCGCTCACACACACACAGACACACAACTGGCCCTCTCTCTCTCACACACACACACACACACACACACACACACACACACACACACACACACAAAACCCCCTCACACAGACAGACACACAAACCCCCTCTCTCTCTCTCTCTCTCTCACACACACACACACACACAAAACCCCCCACTCACACACACAGATAACAAACCCCCGTCTCTCTCACACACACACACAAAAGCCCCCTTCACACACAGAGAAACACAAATCCCCATCTCTCACATACACACACACACACACACACACACACAAAACTCCCCTCTCACACACACAGACACACAAAAACCCCTTCACACACACACAGACAACAGGCACACAAAACCCCCTTTCACACACACAGACACACAAAACCCCCTCTCTCACACACACACACACACACACACACACACACACAAAACCCGATCTCTCACACACACAGACACACAAACCCCCCTCTCATACACACATAGACACACAAAGCCCCCCTCACACACACACACACTTAGACACACAAAACCACCCTCACACACACACACACACACACACACACAGACGCACAAAAACCCCTCTCACACACACAGACATACAAAAACCCCTCTCACACACACACACTTAGACACACAAAACCACCCTCACACACACACACACACAAAACTCCCCTCTCACACACACACACACACAACCCCCCTCTCACACACACATAGACACACAAATCCCCCTTTCCCACACACAGACACACAAACCCCCCTCTCTCTCACAAACAAAAAAACCCAGACCCACACACACACACAAATCCCCATCTCTCACACCCACACACACATACAAAACCCCCCTCTGACACACACAGATACATAAAACCCGCTCTCACAAACACAGAGACTCAAATCCCCTCTCACACACACAGACACACAAATCCGCATCTCTCACACACACACACACACTCTATTCCCTCTCACACACACACACACACACACAGACACACAAATCCCCATCTCTCATACACACACACACACACACACAACCCCCTCTTACACACACACACATATACACACAAAACCCCTCTCACACACCCACAGACACACAAACCCCCCCTCTCACACACACAAAACCCTCTGTCTCACACACAGACACACAAAACTCCCCTCTCACACACACACACACAACCCCGTCTCACACACACACACACACACACACACACAAACCCCCTGCTCACACACACAGACATACAAAACCCCCCTCTCACACACACACAGACACACAAAACCACCCTCTCTCTCACACACACACTCACAAAAGCCCCACTCACACACACAGAAACACAAATCCCCATCTCTCACACACACACACACACACACACACACACACAAAACCCTCCTCTCACACACACAGACACACAATACCCCCTTTCACAAACACAGACACACAAAAACCCCCTCACACACACACAGACAACAGGCACACAAAACCCCCTCTCACACACACAGACATACAAAACCCCTCTCACACACGCAACACACAAAACCCCCCTCTCACACACACAGACACACAAATCCGCATCTCTCACACACACACACAACCCTCTCTCACACACACGCACATAGACATACAAAACCCCTCTCACACACATAGACACACAAAACTCCCCTCTGTCACACACATACGTGGACACACAAAACCCCTCTCTCACACACACAGATGTAGACACACAAAACCCCCTCTCACACACACACACACACACACACACACACACACACAAAACCCCCCTCTCACACACACACACATGGACACACAAAATCCCCCTCTCACACACACAGACATACAAAACCCCCCTCTCACACACACACACACACACACACAGACACACAAAACCACCCTCTCACACACACACAGACACACAAAACCCCCATCACACACACACAGTCACACAAAAAACCCCTCTCACACACACAGACACCCAAAATCCCCCTCTCACACACACACACACACACTCAACCCCTCTCTCACACACACATAGACACACAAAACCCCCTCTCTCTCTCTCTCACACACACACACACACACACACACACACACACACACAAAACCCCCAATCACACACACAGATACACAAATCCCCATCTCTCTCACACACACACACACACAAAACCCCCGCTCACACACACAGACACACAACTGGCCCTCTCTCTCTCACACACACACACACACACACACACACACACACACAAAACCCCCTCACACAGACAGACACACAAACCCCCTCTCTCTCTCTCTCTCTCTCACACACACACACACACAAAACCCCCCACTCACACACACAGATACACAAACCCCCATCTCTCTCACACACACACACAAAAGCCCCATTCACACACAGAGAAACACAAATCCCCATCTCTCACATACACACACACACACACACACACACACACAAAACTCCCCTCTCACACACACAGACACACAAAAACCCCTTCACACACACACAGACAACAGGCACACAAAACCCCCTTTCACACACACAGACACACAAAACCCCCTCTCACGCACAGACATACAAAACCCCCCTCTCACACACACAGACACACAAAACCCTACTCATTCACACTGAAACACAAAACCCCCCTCACACACACAGACACACAAACCCCCCTCTCACACACACACACACACACACACACACACACACACACACAAAACCCGATCTCTCACACACACAGACACACAAACCCCCCTCTCATACACACATAGACACACAAAGCCCCCCTCACACACACACAGACACACAAAACCACCCTCACACACACACACACACAGACACACAAAACCACCCTCACACACACACACACACACACACACACAGACACACAAAAACCCCTCTCACACACACAGACATACAAAAACCCCTCTCACACACACACACTTAGACACACAAAACCACCCTCACACACACACACACACAAAACTCCCCTCTCACACACACACACACACAACCCCCCTCTCACACACACATAGACACACAAATCCCCCTTTCCCACACACAGACACACAAACCCCCCTCTCTCTCACAAACAAAAAAACCCAGACCCACACACACACACAAATCCCCATCTCTCACACCCACACACACATACAAAACCCCCCTCTGACACACACAGATACATAAAACCCGCTCTCACAAACACAGAGACACAAATCCCCTCTCACACACACAGACACACAAATCCGCATCTCTCACACACACACACACACTCTATTCCCTCTCACACACACACACACACACACAGACACACAAATCCCCATCTCTCATACACACACACACACACACAACCCCCTCTTACACACACACACATATACACACAAAACCCCTCTCACACACCCACAGACACACAAACCCCCCCTCTCACACACACACACAAAACCCTCTGTCTCACACACAGACACACAAAACTCCCCTCTCACACACACACACACACACACAACCCCGTCTCACACACACACACACACACACACACACAAACCCCCTGCTCACACACACAGACATACAAAACCCCCCTCTCACACACACACAGACACACAAAACCACCCTCTCTCTCACACACACACTCACAAAAGCCCCACTCACACACACAGAAACACAAATCCCCATCTCTCACACACACACACACACACACACACACACACACACAAAACCCTCCTCTCACACACACAGACACACAATACCCCCTTTCACAAACACAGACACACAAAAACCCCCTCACACACACACAGACAACAGGCACACAAAACCCCCACTCACACACACACACACACACACACACACAAAACCCCCACTCACACACACACACACAGACACACAAAAACCCCCTCACACACACACATAGACACACAAATCCCCATCTCTCACACACACACACACACACACACACACACACACACACACACACACACACACACACACACACACACACACACACAAAACCCCCACTCACACACACAGACACACAAATCCCCATCTCTCATACAGACACACACACACAATTCCCTTTCACACAGACACACAAAACCCCCCTCTCACACACACAGTCACACAAAAAACCCCTCTCACACACACAGACACACAAAACCCCCCTCTCTCTCTCTCTCACACACACACACACACAAAGCCCCCACTCACACACACTCATACACAAACCCCCCTCTCTCTCATACACACACACAAAAGCCCCATTCACACACACAGACACACAAATCCCCATCTCTCACACACACACACACACACACACAAACACACAAAACCCCCCTCTCACACACACAGACACACAAAACACCCTCTCACAAACACAGACACACAAATCCCCATCTCTCATACACACACACACACACACACACAATCCCCTCTCACACACACACACATAGACACACAAAACCTCTCTAACACACACACAGACACACAAAACCACCCTCTCACACACATAGACACACAAAACTCCCCTCTCTCACACACACACGTGGACACACAAAACCCCCCTCTCACACACACAGACACACAAATCTCCCCTCTCACACACACACACACAGACACACACACACACACGCACAAACACACACAAAACCCCCCTCTCATACACACAGGCACACAAAACACCCTCTTACAAACACAGACACACAAAAACCCCCTCACACACACACAGACAACAGACACACAAAATCCCATGTCACACACGGTCACACAAAACCCCCCTCTCACGCACAGACATACAAAACCCCCCTGTCACACTCTTAGACGCACAAAACCCCCCTCTTACACACACACACACACACAAATCCCCATCTCTCACACACACACACACACACACACACACACACACACAAAACCCCCCTCTTACACACACACACACACAAATCCCCATCTCACACACACACACACACACACACACAATCTCTTCTCTCACACACACACACAAACGTACACGCACGCAAAACCACCTTGTCACTGGCACTGAAACACAAAACACCCCTCACCCACAGACACACAAAATCCCCCTCTCACACACAGACACACAAAAGCCCCCTCTCTCACACACACAGACACACTAAACCCCCCTTTCATACACACATAGACACACAAAACGCCTCTCTCACACAAACAGAAACACAAAACTCCCTCTTACACACACACACACATAGACACACATAACCCCCTCTCTCACGCACACACATAGACACACAAAACGCCTCTCTCACACACACAGAAACACAAAACCCCCTCTCTCACACACACACACACATAGACACACAAAACCCCCTGTCTCACACACACAGACACACAAAACCACCTTCTCACACACACATAGATGCACAAAACCCCCTCTCTCACACACATAGGCACACAAAACCCCCTTCTCACACACACAGACACACAACACCCCCTTTCCCACACACGGACACACAAAACCCCCCTCTCACACACACAGACACACAAAACCCCCCTCTCTCACACACACACACACACACACACACACACACACACACAAACCCCCCTCTCACACACACAGACACACAAAACCCCCCTCTCTCTCTCACACACACACACACACACACACACAAAACCCCTCTCACTCACACTGAAACACAAAACCCCCCTCACACACATAGACACACAAAACACTCTCTCTGTTACACACAGACACACAAAACACCCTCTCACACACACACAGACACACAAATCCCCCTCTCACACACACACACACACACAAAACACCCACTCTCACACACAGATACACAAAACCCCATCGCTCACACATAGACATACGATACCTCCTCTCTCACACACACACAAAACACCCCCTCTCACACACACAGACACACAAAAGCCCCTTTCTCTCACACACAGACACACAAACACCCCTCTCTCACACACACAGACTCACAAAACCCCCCTCTCACACACACACAGACACACAAAACCCCCCTCTCACACACACACAGACACACAAAACCCCCCTCTCACACACACACAGACACACAAAACCCCCCTCTCACACACACACAGACACACAAAACCCCCCTCTCACACACATACAGACACACAAAACGCCCCTCTCAAACACACAGACATACAAAAAGCCCCTCTCTCACACACACACACACACAGACACACAAAACCACCCTCTCACACACACACAGACACACAAAACCCCCATCTCACACACACAGTCACACAAAAAACCCCTCTCACACACAGACACCCAAAATCCCCCTCTCTCACACACACACACACACAGACACACACACACACACACACTCAACCCTGCTCTCACACACACACATAGACACACAAACGGCCCCCTCTCTCTCTCACACACACACAAAACACCCACTCTCACACACAGATACACAAAACCCCATCGCTCACACAGACAGAGACACAAACCCCCTCTCTCTCTCACACACACATACACACACACACACAAAACCCCCAGTCACACACACAGATACACAAACCCCCCTCTCTCTCACACACACACAAAACCCCCAATCACACACACAGATACACAAACCCCCCTCTGTCTCACACACAAACAAAACCCCCACTCACACACACAGACACACAAACGGCCCTCTCTCTGTCTCACACACACACGCACACACACACACACACACACACACATGCAAAACCCCCTCACACAGACAGACACACAAACCCCCTCTCTCTGTCACACACACACACACACACAAAACCCCCCACTCACACACACTCATACACAAACCCCCCTCTCTCTCATACACACACACAAAAGCCCCATTCACACACACAGACACACAAATCCCCATCTCTCACACACACACACACACACACACAAACACACAAAACCCCCTCTCACACACACAGACACACAAAACACCCTCTCACAAACACAGACACACAAATCCCCATCTCTCATACACACACACACACACACACACACACACACACATAGACACACAAAACCTCTCTAACACACACACAGACACACAAAACCCCCCTCTCACACACATAGACACACAAAACTCCCCTCTCTCACACACACACGTGGACACACAAAACCCCCCTCTCACACACACAGACACACAAATCTCCCCTCTCACACACACACACACACACACACACACACACACACACACACACACACACACACAAACACACACAAAACCCCCCTCTCATACACACAGGCACACAAAACACCCTCTCACAAACACAGACACACAAAAACCCCCTCATACACACACAGACAACAGACACACAAAATCCCATGTCACACACGGTCACACAAAACCCCCCTCTCACGCACAGACATACAAAACCCCCCTGTCACACCCTTAGACGCACAAAACCCCCCTCTTACACACACACACACACACAAATCCCCATCTCTCAAACACACACACACATACACACACACAAAACCGCCCACTCACACGCACAGACACACAAATCCCCATCTCTCACACACACATACACACACATACATAAAACCCCCCTCTCACAAACACAGACACACAAAAACCCCCTCACACACACAGACACAACAGACACACAAAACCCACCTGTCACACACATAGACGCACAATACCCCCCTCTCACACACCCAGACACACAAATTCCCATCTCACACACACACACACACACACATACACACACACACACAATCCCATATCTCACACACACACACACACATACACGCACGCAAAACCACCTTGTCACTCACACTGAAACACAAAACGCCTCTCTCACACAAACAGAAACACAAAACTCCCTCTCACACACACACAGACACACAAAACCCCCCTGTCTCACACACACAATCACACAAAATCCCCCTCTCATACACACATAGACACACAAAACGCCTCTCTCACACAAACAGAAACACAAAACCCCTCTCACACACACACACACACACACACATAGACACACATAACCCCCTCTCTCACACACGCACATAGACACACAAAACGCCTCTCTCAAACACACAGAAACACAAAACCCCCTCTCTCTCTCACACACACATAGTCACACAAAACCGTCTGTCTCACACACAGACACACAAAATCCCCTTCTCACACACACAGAGACGCACAAAACCCCCTCTCTCACACACACAGACACACAAAACCCCCCTCTCACACACAGACATACAAAACCCCCCTCTCACACACACAGACACACAAATTCCCATCTCTCACACACACACACACACACACTCAATTCCCTCTCACACACACACACAGACACACAAAACCCCCCTCTCACTCACACAGTCACACAAAAACCCCCTCTCACACACACAGACACCCAAAATCCCCCTCTCACACACACACACACACACACACACACAACCCCGCTCTCACACACACATAGACACACAAAAACCCTCACACACACAGACACACAAATCCCCATCTCTCACACACACACACACA
>JANJGN010000033.1:17911443-17933943 GCA_026770705.1 Isurus oxyrinchus
ACAACACACACATACATACACACACACAAAACACACACAACACAAAACACACACATAAAACATACACACACAAAATACACACACACAAAAATCACACACACCAAACACACACACACCAAACAAACACACCAAACACACACAAAACACACACACATACACAAAACACACACACACACAAAACACACACACACACAACACATAAAACACACACAACACACACAAAACACACACATACACATGCACACACAAAACAAACACACACATGCACACACAAAACACGCACACATACAAACATACAAAACACACACAATGCACACAAAACACACTATCAACATCCTGGGGTTACCATTGACCAGAAACTGAACGGGACTAGCCATATACGCACACACACAACCCCCCTCTCACACACACAGACACACAATATCCCCCTCTCACACACACAGACACACAATATCCCCCTCACACACACAGACACACAATATCCCCCTCTCTCACACACAGACGCACAAACCCCCCTCTCACACACACATAGACACACAAAAACCCCTCACACACACATTGACCCACAAATCCCCGTCACACACAGACACGCAAACCCCCCCTCTCACACACACAGATACACAAAACCCCCACCTCTCTCACACACACACACAGAACCCCCCTCTCACACATAGAGACACACAAAACCCCCTTCTCACACACACAGACACACAAAAGCCCCCCTCTCTCACACACACACACACACACGCGCACATACACATAAAACACACACACATACACACAAAACACACAAACACACACACACAAAACACACAAACACACACACACTCATACAAAACACACACACATACAAAACACACACACACACCAAACACATACCAAACACACACACCAAACAAACACACCAAACACACATACACAAAACACACACACACAACACACAAAACACACACAAAAACCACACACACCAAACACACACACACCAAACAAACACACCAAACACACACAAGACACACACACACACACACAAAACACACACACACAAAACACACACACACAACACACACACACACACGAACACATAAACACACACACACACAAAACACACACACACACGCACACACAAAACACACACACACAAAACACACAAAAAACACACACAATGCACACAACACAAAACACACACACACGCCCACCCAAAACATACGCCCACACAAAACACACACACACTCCCACACACAACACACACACACAACACACACATACATACACACACACACACAAAACACACACAACACAAAACACACACATAAAACACACACACACAAAATACACACACACAAAAATCACACACACCAAACACACACACACCAAACAAACACACCAAACACACACAAAACACACACACATACACAAAACACACACACACAAAACACACACACACAACACATAAAACACACACAACACACACAAAACACACACATACACATGCACACACAAAACAAACACACACATGCACACACAAAACACGCACACATACAAACATACAAAACACACACAATGCACACAAAACACACACAAAACACACGTACACACAAAACACGCACACACACAAAACATGCACACACACACAAAACACACAATACACACACAAAACACATACACACAAAACACACACACGCACACATAAAACACACACACAAAACAAACACACACAAAACACACACACACTCTCACACACATACCACACATACACACACACAAAACACACATACACACACACACATACAAAACACACACAAAACACACACACATAAAACAAACACACACACACACACAAAACACACACACCAAACACACACACCAAACACACACACAAAACACACACACCAAACACACACACACAAAAAACACACATACAACACACAAAACACACACAAAAACACACACACAACACACACACACACACAAAGCACCCACAAATCCCCGTCACACACAGACACACAAACCCCCCCCTCTCACACACACAGACACACAAAACCCCCACCTCTCTCACACACACACACACAGAACCCCCCTCTCACACATAGAGACACACAAAACCCCCTTCTCACACACACAGACACACAAAAGCCCCCCTCTCTCACACACACACACACACACACACACGCGCACACACACACATAAAACACACACACAAAACACACAAACACACACACACTCATACAAAACAAACATACAAAACACACACATACAAAACACACACACATACAAAACACACACACATACAAAACACACACACATAAAACACACACACACACTACACACACACAAAACACACTCACACAAAACACACTCACACAAAACACACACACACACAAAACGCACACACATACAAAACACACACACACACCAAACACATACCAAACACACACACCAAACACACCAAACACACATACACAAAACACACACACACAACACACAAAACACACACAAAAAACACACACAATGCACACAACACACACACAACACACACGCCCACACAAAACACACACACACTACACACACACAAAACACACACACCAAACAAACACACCAAACACACACAACACACACACACAAAACACACACACGCACACACAAAACACACACACACGCACACACAAATCACACACACTCTCTCACACACACAACACACACACACACACACACAAAACACACACACACACACAAAACAAAACCACACACACACTCTCACACATACACACACACACACAAAACACACATACACACACACATACAAAACACCCACTCATAAAACACACACACACACAAAACACACACACCAAACACACACACCAAACACACACCAAACAAACAGACCAAACACACACACACACACACACACACACACAAAACACACACACAACACAAAACACACACACAAAACACACACACACACAGACCCAAAGCACACACACACACATAACACACACACAAAGACGCGCACACAAACACACGCACACACCATGTGCTTAGCAATAACTTGAGCATGAACGCCGGTTTGGATTCCACCAGGGCTACTCAGCTCCTGACCTCATTATAGCCTTGGTTAAAGCATGGACAAAAGAGCTGAACTTTTGAGGTGAAATTAGTGAGTGCTCTTGACATGAAGGCAGCATTTGACCGAGTGTGACATCAAGGAGCCCTAGCAAAACTGGAGTCAATTGGAATCAGGGGGAAAACGCTCTGCTGGTTGGAGTCATACCCAGCACAAAGGAAGATGGTTGTGGGTGTTGGAGGTCAGTCATCTCAGCTCCAGGACATCACTGCAGGAGTTCCTCAGGGTAGTGTCCTCGGCTCAACCATCTTCAGCTGCTTCATCAATGACCTTCCTTCCATCATAAGGTCAGAAGCGGGAATGTTCGCTGATGATTGCACAATGTTCAGCACCATTCGTGACTCCTCAGATACTGAAGCAGTCCATGTCCAAATGCAGCAAGACTTGGACAATATCCAGGCTTCGGCTGACAAATGGCAAGTAACACTCACACCACACAAGTGCCAGACAATGACCATCTCCAACAAGAGAGAATCTAACCATCGCCCTTGACATTCAGTGGCATTAACATCACTGAATCCCCCACTATCAACATCCTGGGGTTACCATTGACCAGAAACTGAACGGGACTAGCCATATACGCACACACACAACCCCCCTCTCACACACACAGACACACAATATCCCCCTCTCACACACACAGACACACAATATCCCCCTCACACACACAGACACACAATATCCCCCTCTCTCACACACAGACGCACAAACCCCCCTCTCACGCACACATAGACACACAAAAACCCCTCACACACACATTGACCCACAAATCCCCGTCACACACAGACACGCAAACCCCCCCTCTCACACACACAGACACACAAAACCCCCACCTCTCTCACACACACACACAGAACCCCCCTCTCACACATAGAGACACACAAAACCCCCTTCTCACACACACAGACACACAAAAGCCCCCCTCTCTCACACACACACACACACGCGCACACACACATAAAACACACACACATACACACAAAACACACAAACACACACACACAAAACACACAAACACACACACACTCATACAAAACACACACACATACAAAACACACACACACACCAAACACATACCAAACACACACACCAAACAAACACACCAAACACACATACACAAAACACACACACACAACACACAAAACACACACAAAAAACACACACAATGCACACAACACACACACACACATGCCCACACAAAACACACGCACATACAAAACACACACAGAACAAAACACAACACAAAACACACACATAAAACACACACACACTCTCACACACACAACACACACACACACACACACACACACATAAAACACACACACACAAAACACACACACACACGCCCACCCAAAACTCACGCCCACACAAAACACACACACACTCACACACACTCACACACACTCACACACACACAACACACACATACACACACACACACACATACAAAACACACACAACACAAAACACACACATAAAACACACACACACAAAATACACACACACAAAAACCACACACACCAAACACACACACACCAAACAAACACACCAAACACACACAAAACACACACACATACACAAAACACACACACACACAAAACACACACACACACAACACATAAAACACACACAACACACACAAAACACACACACACACATGCACACACAAAACACGCACACATACAAACATACAAAACACACACACACACACAAAACACACACATAAAACACACACACACTCTCACACACACAACACACACACACACACACACGCACACATAAAACACACTCACACAAAACACACACACACGCCCACCCAAAACTCACGCCCACACAAAACACACACACACTCACACACACAAAACACACACACAACACACACATACACACACACACAACACACAAAACACACACAACACAAAACACACACATAAAACACACACACACAAAATACACACACACAGAAACCACACACCAAACACACACACACCAAACAAACACACCAAACACACGCAAAACACACACACATACACAAAACACACACACACAAAACACACACACACACAACACATAAAACACACACAACACACACAAAACACGCACACATACAAACATACAAAACACACACACGCACAAAACACGCACACACACACAAAACACACATACACACACACAAAACACATACACACAAAACACACGCACGCACACACAAAACACACACACACAAAACAAACACACACAAAACACACACACACACTCTCACACACAACACACATACACACACACAAAACACACATACACACACACACATACAAAACACACACAAAACACACACACATAAAACAAACACACACACACAAAACACACACACCAAACACACACACCAAACATACACACCAAACAAACACACACAAAAAACACACACACAACACACAAAACACACACAAAAAACACACACAACACACACACAAAGCACACACACACACAAAACACACACACAGAGACACGCACACAAACACACACACACCATGTGCTTAGCAATAACTTGAGCATGGACGCCGGTTTGGATTCCACCAAGGCTACTCAGCTCCTGACCTCATTATAGCCTTGGTTAAAGCATGGACAAAAGAGCTGAACTTTTGAGGTGAAATTAGTGAGTGCTCTTGACATGAAGGCAGCATTTGACCAAGTGTGGCATCAAGGAGCCCTAGCAAAACTGGAGTCAATGGGAATCAGGGGGAAAACGCTCTGCTGGTTGGAGTCATACCCAGCACAAAGGAAGATGGTTGTGGGTGTTGGAGGTCAGTCATCTCAGCTCCAGGACATCACTGCAGGAGTTCCTCAGGGTAGTGTTCTCGGCCCAACCATCTTCAGCTGCTTCATCAATGACCTTCCTTCCATCGTAATGTCAGAAGCGGGGATGTTCGCTGATGGTTGCACAATGTTCAGCACCATTCGTGACTCCTCAGATACTGAAGCAGCCCATGTCCAAATGCAGCAAGACCTGGACAATATCCAGGCTTCGGCTGACAAATGGCAAGTAACACTCACACCACACAAGTGCCAGACAATGACCATCTCCAACAAGAGAGAATCTAACCATCGCCCTTGATGTTCAGTGGCATTAGCATCACTGAATCCCCCACTATCAACATCCTGGGGTTACCATTGACCAGAAACTGAACGGGACTAGCCATATACGCACACACACAACCCCCCTCTCACACACACAGACACACAATATCCCCCTCTCACACACACACACACACAATATCCCCCTCTCACACACACAGACGCACAAACCCCCCTCACGCACACATAGACACACAAAAACCCCTCACACACAGACACACAAACCCCCCCTCTCATACACACAGACACACAAAACCCCCACCTCTCTCACACACACACACAGAACCCCCCTCTCACACATAGAGACACACAAAACCCCCTTCTCACACACACAGACACACAAAAGCCCCCCTCTCTCACACACACACACACACACACACACACACACACAAAACCCCCATCTCACGCACACAGACACACAAAACTCCCCTCACACACACACACACACACACACGCGCACACACACACATAAAACACACACACAAAACACACAAACACACACACACTCATACAAAACAAACATACACACACACATACAAAACACACACACATACAAAACACACACTCAAAACACACACACATAAAACACACACACACACTACACACACACACAAAACACACTCACACAAAACACACACACAAAACATACACACAAAACACACACACACACAAAACACACACACATACAAAACACACACACACACCAAACACATACCAAACACACACACCAAACACACATACACAAAACACACACACAACACACAAAACACACACAATGCACACAACACACACACAACACACACGCCCACACAAAACACACGCACATACAAAACACACACACACTACACACACACAACACACACACACACACCAAACACACACAACACACACACACAAAACACACACACACACATGGACACACAAAACACACACACTTACGCACACACAAAACACACACACACGCACACACAAAACACACACACTCTCTCACACACACAACACACACATACACACACACAAAGCACACACACACACATAACACACACACAAAGACACGCACACAAACACACACACACCATGTGCTTAGCAATAACTTGAGCATGAACACCGGTTTGGATTCCACCAGGGCTACTCAGCTCCTGACCTCATTATAGCCTTGGTTAAAGCATGGACAAAAGAGCTGAACTTTTGAGGTGAAATTAGTGAGTGCTCTTGACATGAAGGCAGCATTTGACCGAGTGTGACATCAAGGAGCCCCAGCAAAACTGGAGTCCATGGGAATCAGGGGGAAAACTCTCCACTGGTTGGAGTCATATCCAGCACAAAGGAAGATGGTTGTGGTTGTTGGAGGTCAGTCATCTCAGCTCCAGGACATCACTGCAGGAGTTCCTCAGGATAGTGTCCTCGGCCCAACCATCTTCAGTTGCTTCATCAATGACCTTCCTCCCATCATAAGGCCAGAAGTGGGGATGTTCGCTGATGATTGCACAATGTTCAGCACCATTCGTGACTCCTCAGATACTGAAGCAGCCCATGTCCAAATGCAGCAAGACTTGGACAATATCCAGGCTTCGGCTGACAAGTGGCAAGTAACACTCACACCACACAAGTGTCAGGCAATGACCATCTCCAACAAGAGAGAATCTAACCATCGCCCTTGATGTTCAGTGGCATTAACATCACTGAATCCCCCACTATCAACATCCTGGGGTTACCATTGACCAGAAACTGAACGGGACTAGCCATATACGCACACACACAACCCCCGTCTCACACACACAGACACACAATATCCCCCTCTCACACACACAGACACACAATATCCCCCTCTCACACACACAGACACACAATATCCCCCTCTCACACACACAGACACACAATATCCCCCTCTCACACACACAGACACACAATATCCCCCTCTCACACACACAGACACACAATATCCCCCTCTCACACACACAGACGCACAAACCCCCCTCACGCACACATAGACACACAAAACCCCCCCCTCACACACACACACAGACACACAAAATCCCCCCCTCACACACACACAGACACACAAAACCGCCCTCTCACACAAATAGACACACAAATCACGCCTCTCACACACACAGATGCACAAAAACCCCCTCTCTCACACACAGACACACAAAACCTTCTCACACACACGTATAGACACACAAAACCCCCCTCTCACATACACAGACACACAAAACCCCTCTCTCACATACACAGACACACAAAACCCCCCTCTCATACACACACACACACAAAAGCCCCCTTTCACACAACAAAAACACAAAACCCCCTCTCTCACACAACAAACACACAAAACCCCTCTCACACAACAAACACACAAAACCCCCTCTCTCACACAACAAACACACAAAACCCCTCTCTCACACAACAAACACACAAAACCCCTCTCACACAACAAACACACAAAACCCCCTCTCTCACACAACAAACACACAAAACCCCTCTGACACAACAAACACACAAAACCCCTCTGACACAACAAACACACAAAACCCCTCTGACACAACACCTGTGGTCTGTCCGCAAGAATGACCCAAACCTCCCTGTCGCTTGCCATTTTAACACTCCACCCTGCTCTCTTGCCCACATGTCTGTCCTTGGCTTGCTGCATTGTTCCAGTGAAGCCCAACGCAAACTGGAGGAACAACACCTCATCTTCCGACTAGGCACCTTACAGCCTTCCGGTCTGAATATTGAATTCAACAACTTTAGGTCATGAGCTCCCTCCCCCATCCCCACCCCCTTTCTGTTTCCCCCTTCCCTTTTTTTTCCAATAAATTATAAAGATTTTCCTTTTCCCACCTATTTCCATTATATAAAAAACACCCCCACTAGAGCTATACCTTGAGTGCCCTACCATCCATTCTTAATTAGCACATTCGTTTAGATAATATCACCAACTTTAACTTTAACACCTATGTGTTCTATTGTACTATTGTTGTTGACATCTTTTGATGATCTGCTTCTATCACTGCTTGTTTGTCCACACAACCACATCCCCCCCGACCTCTCTCTCTCTCTATCTCTCCGCCCCCCCACACACACACCTTAACTCAGCTTATATTTCAACTCTTACTTGGACTCGAACTCAAGTTCTGTCGAAGGGTCATGAGGACTCGAAACGTCAACTCTTTTCTTCTCCGCCGATGCTGCCAGACCTGCTGAGTTTTTCCAGGTAATTCTGTTTTTGTTTTGGATTTCCAGCATCCGCAGTTTTTTGTTTTTATCCTGTGATTCATGTCCCAGGACACCCTGATCCCTCTGCAATCTCTCTCTCCATTTAAATAACATTCTGCTTTTCTGTCCCACCTGCCAAAGTGGACAAGTCCACCTGTTCCCACATTACACTCCATCTCCCGAATTTTTGCCCAGTCCCTTAACCTGCAGGGTGGAATTGTCCGTGTCCACTGGCCTTGGACTGTGTGGTGGCGCGAGCAGGCATTATGGCCAGTAGCCCAGAATTTGGTTTCAGGACGTTGTGAAACCAGTTTGCGATCGCCCACTCAGCCCTTCGCTGGCGGGAACCTCATTGTAATAAATCTGCATATCATTATAAGGCCAGCCCGACGGAATTGTCCCTTCACCACTGGAGCGTCCGAGCACATCGGTGTGAGAGCATAGGTAGGTAGATAGATAGATTTGGGGGGTGGGGGGGTGTTGGGGGATGTGGGGGGGTGGTGGGGGGGTGGGGGGTGTTGGGGGATGTGGGGGGGGGGTGGGGATGAGTGTGGGGGGAGAAGGGTGGGCGAGTGAAGCAGCCATGCATTAGGGACACCCTGTATAAAGTGACCGTTCCTCTGCAGCTGAGACAGTTCAGGTGTAGCCACTATGATAAGATTGGATTTGGGCTTTTAGCTTATCTGCCCAGTCAAGTAACATGGAGGCATCAAAGTGCCACCAAGTGCTCCAGAGCTTTTCACCCTCCCCACCCCCCAAAAACCCCCGGCACAAACAGCAAACTAATGAGCATCTTAGTGGACTGCTGAACTGTTCTATGACTGCACACGTTGTACAATCTCTTTGCTAAAGCTGGCCGTGGAGCAGTCACTGGTGGAGGCACTCACAGCTTTTTGCAATGTCAGCATCCTGGTTTGGACCAGTCTCCCCCATGGTACAAGCTAACAGTGCAGCCTTGCAGTGCGAGTTAGGAGAATACCTGTGGCTGAACTGAGAGCACAGCATGCAGTCCAGTGGGCAAAGCTGCCGCCGGTTGGTCAGGCGGAGGAGGACAGGATTCCGGGCAGCCATGCAGCACACTAAACTCTGGTCATCCAAGTGGTGGCCAGCCTTTCCGGGATGTGTTAAGGGGCCCTCACACTTAACCAAGGCCCACGCTAACCCATGTATGTCTCTCTTTCATCCTGCAGGAGGAGTACATCAGGACCATGGAGCCTGGTGAACTGGCTGGTAGCGTACTGAGAGCGGAGACGATGGAGGAGAGAGGGACTGAGGCCCCCGGCTGTGCAAAGGGAGGAGCAGCACCCTCTGGAAGAAGGAGCGACTGGGCCCCCACACATGTTGCCTAACAGCCACAGTGAGCTGTCACAGGTCAGCGCCGAGCTAGACTCAGGGTCTATAGGCACCGCCTTTCATTCCTGCAGGTGACCGAGAACCAGTATCACTGAAGACTGTGCCTGTCTAGGGAACTGCTCGGTCACATCAGGCCAGCTGCTGCAGGATTTGGGGCCACAGGGACATGGAGGGCATCCACTGCCAGTGGCTGTGAAAGTGACAGTGGCACTCAACTTCTATGCCAGTGTTACCTTTCAGGGCTCCACAGGCATTTCACAAGCCTCCACCCATAAATGCACCCATGAGGTCACAGATGCCATCTTCACGAGGGCACGCGACTTTGTGCATTTCACTCAGGACCATGAGAGGCAGGATGAAGAGCAATTGGACCTGCCCAGGTCTCGGGTTTCCCACAGGTGCAGAGTGTGATCGACTGCAGTCATGCAGCACTCAGGTCTCCATCACAACAAACAGTCAACAATGTCAACCACAAGGGATTCCACTCGCTGAATGTGCAGCTGGTGTGTGACCCCCACAAACACATCCTGCAGGTCTGTGCACAGTTCCAGGGAGTGTCCACGACTCCTACATCCTCAGTCAGTCACAGATCCCTGACGTCTCCCAGGGTTCACAGAGGCTGCAGGGTTAGCTCCTCAGGGTCAAGGGTTACCCACAGAGGCTGTGACTGATGACACCCGTGTGGGGGCCTCAGACTGCAGCAGAGCAACGCTGTAATGTGTCTCATGCTACAACTCGCACCTTGGTGAAGCAGACCATCGGGAGGCTGGAGATGAGGTTCCGGTGCCTGGACCGGTCTGGTGGAGCCTGCAATACACCCACAGAGGGTGTCACACATCATCGTGTTACAACCTGGCGCTCCAACAGGGAGAGGAGCTGGCTGAGGAGGAGATGGAGGAGCTGGAGGTCTCCTTGGATGAGGAGGATGTCGATCATGATGAGGTTGAGGATGTCCTTGGAGGTGACGATGATGGGCTGAGGCCCTCACACTGGCCAGTTGAGTCAGGCGCACTCGGGAGGCTGTCAGCAGCTGCTCGGTTTCAGGAGGATGATGACAACATGTAGTGAGGAGACACCACAGATCCTCACATCGTATCTGTGAATGTCTGACTCCTGTCTGGCTGATGGCAGCACACATACCCTCTGAGAGAATGCTGCTATGGTGGAGACGCAGCGGAGATCCTAATCGTCACTCGATTGCAGGAGGATGATGCCAACATGCAGTGAGGACACTCCACAGATCTTCACACAGCCTCTGAGAATGTCTGAGTCCTGTCTGGCCGAGGGTAGCTCGCTTGCGCTCTGTGATCAGGGTCATGTATCATAGAGGCACAGTCATGAAACTATAAATGCACCTGAGCCTTTGTCAGCTTTAGCATCTGAGCCCTTCAGGAGCTGGTGCACAGGGTCCCTGGTCACAGATGCTGGTGTGATGGGGGCCAGCCCCACATTAAAGCAGCTGAGAGCACACAGAGAGAATGCTGTGACTCCTGCAATGACCAGCACCGTCGAGGTGCAGACATCAGGAATAGAGTCATCGAGTTATACATCACAGAAACAAGCCCTTTGGCCCATTGTGTTTGTGCCGACATCATCCTCCAGAAACCGAGCAGCTGTGAGGGCCTCCTGAGCATGCCTGCCTCCTCCGGCCAGTGCGAGGGCCTCATCGCCATCATGCTCGCCTTCGAGGACTCCTCACCCTCATTATTATTCTAATCCCACTTTCCAGCACTTGCCCCGTAGCCCTGTATGCTACGGCGTTTCAAGTGCTCATCTAAATACGCCTTAAATGTTGTGAGGGTTCCTGCCTCTACCACCCCCTCAGGCAGTGTGTTCCAGATTCCAACCACCCTCTGGGTGAAAACATATTTTCTTTAAATCCCCTCTAAACCTCCTGCCCCTTACCTTAAATCTATGCCCCCTGGTTATTGACACCTTCGCTGAGGGGAAAAGTTTCTCCCTATCTACCCTGTCTATGCCCCTCATAATTTTGTATACTCCTGTCAGGTCCCCCTCAGCCTTCTCTGCTCTAAGGAAAGCAATCTTAGCCTTTCCAGTCTCTCTTCATAGCTGAAACTCTCCAGCCCAGGCAACATCCTGGTGAATCTCCTCTGCACCCTCTCCAGTGCAGCCACATCCTTCCTATAATGTGGTGACCAGAACTGCACACAGTACTCCAGCTGTGGCCTAACTAGTGTTTTATACAGCTCCAACATAACCTCTCTGCTCTTATATTCTATGGCTCGGATAATAAAGGCAAGTATCCCATTTGCCTCCTTAACCACCTTACCTACCTGTGCTGCTGCATTCAGGGATCTATGGACACAGACACCAAGGTCCCTCTGATCCCCTGTACCTCTGAGGGTCCTACCATTCGTTGTGTATTCCCTTGCCGTGTTTGTCTTCTGAAAATGCATCACCTCACACTTCTCAGGATTAAATTCCATTTGCCACTGCTCTGCCCATCTTCTTGGAAGAGGCCTGCTCGTTGACAGACCCAAGGTGAACTTATGACCTTTTTTAAAAAAAGATCCCAGGTGAACATCCAGATGTGCTGATCATGCCAAGCCCTTCCATATTGTAAAAGAAAAATCCAGTGTTGAGAGATATGATTCTAACGCTAGTCATCTTTGTCCATTTGTTTGAAACAGCACTGAGTCCAAGCCGGTCGATGCAGCCACTGCCACACCTGTTGGCGACTCTGGATCATGGAGCGCTGGAATTTCTGGCGCAGTTGGGAAATTTATGATCTTGTAAGGGGCATTTTGCTGGTCCAT
The DNA here is from genome assembly GCA_026770705.1 of Isurus oxyrinchus. Lineage (NCBI taxonomy): Eukaryota > Metazoa > Chordata > Chondrichthyes > Lamniformes > Lamnidae > Isurus > Isurus oxyrinchus. The sequence goes on from JANJGN010000033.1 coordinate 17,925,046, forward strand.
GCTTTAGCACCAGTGACCTTGTCTCAAAGCTGCCATAACAGTGTGTTGATTTCTGACAAGGTTGTTGGGAACTTGGCTACATGATCGACCATCCTAAGGAGCTGTTGGAATCCTGTAATGTTGTTGGGCTGTGGGAACTCGCAGGCGTCCTTGGTTTTCTATGGCTCAGCTGTGATTCCCAAGCCTTGCGCAGTATACCCCAAGAATCTTATTGTGGTCTTTGCAGATTCACATTTGTCATTGAATGTCAAACCTCCTGGTTGGAGGACTTCAAGGACTGTTCTCATATGATGGGCATGTTCTTCCCTTGAGCTGCAATAGAAGATGTTGTCCATATGGCATATTACTCCTGGGATCTGAGACATCTAACAAACTTGATTGAATTTGTCAAGGAGGTGACTAATTGTGTAGATGTGGGTAGTGCAGTTGATGTAGTCTACTTGGACTTCAGTAAGGCTTTTGACAAGGTCCCACATGGGAGAATGGTCAAGAAGGTAAAAGCCCATGGGATCCACGGGAATTTGGCAAATTGGATCCAAAATTGGCTTAGTGGCAAGAGGCAGAGGGTGATGGTGGAGGGTTGTTTTTGTGATTGGAAGCCTGTGATATGTGGTGTACCGCAGGGATCGGTGCTGGGACCCTTGATGTTTGTAGTGTACATTAATGATTTAGAGGTGAATGTAGGAGGTATGATCAGTAAGTTTGCAGATGACACGGAAATTGGTGGTGTTGTAAATAGTGAGGAGGAAAGTCTTGGATTACAGGACGATATAGATGGGCATGTGTCCAGGAAGTCTGAGACCAGATCGTCACTTTGGTCTGAAGGCTGCACAGAGCACAGGGAAGAGGCCCTGGACTGAGACACCTGCCTTTATCTTGTACAGAAAGGTTTCACATCTGAGTGACATGAACACTGCTCATCAGAACAAGGAGCATAGACAGGGAGACATTCTTGGGAGTTAATTGGCAATAATGAACAGTATGTACAAGTGATTAACACCCTTGCATAGGCTGTGCAACTATATCTTCTTAATCTTCCTAACCCTGCTGCTGTGTCTTGGTGCTCCCCGGACAATACAGCGGAGGTGGAGACAGCCTGCTGACTGTGACTCCCTGTCCGTGATGACCTTGACAGGCGTCCTCTGGAGGGCCGAGACTTGGAGGGTCCTGGCCTGCTTTCGGGGTACTGCTGTGTGGCAGTGACACCCTCCTCGAGCTGTGGAGCTGGAGCTGCTGGGGTCACAGGAAGAGGAGATTCAGATGGAATGGACACTCCCAGAGCCACCTGGACGGTTGGCCCTGGGGTGTGCATCTGTTGATCCTCCTCCCCATGGATTGGGTGCCCAAGGGCCCCAGGCTGTCTCCTTGAGGAGAAGGGTTAGCTAGAGTGAGTTTGACATGCCCCGCACCCCTCTCACATACACACTGTCAGAGGCCGACTATGGCATCAGCGATGGAGTTCAGCCCGCGCAGCAGTGCAGGAGCGACATCCTAGACCAAGGTCTCCATGGCAGCCACCATCCTGCCAGTGTCGATCTCGGTGCGTTGCAATACCAGCGCTGTCACCTCAGCCTGAAGGTAGACAGACTCCTTCACTGCGCCTTGGAATCTGAGGAGTGCAGCAGACATCCCTTCCCAATGAGATGATCCCGAGCTTGCCTTTGCTGCTCCAGCAACTGTGACATGACCTAGTCCAGAGGCTCATCATCTGACTCGGACTCAGCAACGTTCTGGCCTCCAGCAGCCCTCCGAGTGCCGGACACCAGGGAGGTCTCTGCCGCCACCTGCTATAGATCAGGCGTGCTCACCAGATTGTGATCCCGAGGCAAATCTAAAGCCGGGTCCCTCTGAGGTGTGTATCCGCACTGGTGGAGGGTGTGGGTGAGCGCTGTGATGGGACTTCAGGGAGAGTTCCTTCAGATTCCTCCTCAGAGGTTTCTTTGGAGCTTGATTGGAGGCCCTGGGTTGTGGACTCCACTGGCTGTTTCTGAGATGTGCCTGTGGAAGGAAGGGGAGATAATTAGTGCATGGCAGTGGCCTGTGAAACAAGTCACATCACTCACAGCGTGGTTGTCTGATGGATGTTACACTGCTGGATTGTTAAGACCCAGCTGTTGGTAAAGACTGAGTTATTTAAAAATCCCAGGGGTAAACTTTAAACAACTGTCATAACCTATATTTTTATTTTGAGATGCAGCTCTTAATTCATGAATCAGTCTACCAGTTCTCGAGATGATTTATATTAAACTAAATGAAACATTTTATTAATTTACACAGGTTAGATATATACACATGACTACAAACTCCCACTATCACAACTTTTAACAAATTCCCAAACTCATCTCCATTAAGGCAACAGCAACCCATAGACTTTAAGCAGACACCACGCAAAGCATTTTTACCTTACAAATTCAAAACGAGGTTCCTTTCACTTTGGTTTCTGTGGGGACAGTTGTGGGCTTACAGCTGCTTTGATCTTACATTGCCTCTGTCCTGCATGCACAAAACTGCTGTCTGTTATACCCAGCACAGCTGTAAATTCTCATTGTACCACCAGCCGCTTTGAACGCCACCTCTTCTAACAATAAAATCTCTTTCATAGTTCCAATTCTTATTAGTAACATAAACATATTGTTTGGCCTCTGCTAGCTAGGTGCCAGATTTCACACCCTTCAACAAAATGCAAATGTACCCCTACCTTTCTTACATCTCAAACCTAGTACACATCAAAGCACCCAGACCAGCCAGCTTTAATCCAGTTAAGACACACCCACAGACTAAACCTCTATTTTAAAAAAATAATTCCCAATAATATATATATTAATAGCTTCATGACAGACTCCTCACTTGGTAGAGCACGCCAACCTCACCGTCAGTGCGGGAATGGTCCAAGCCCTCGTCAGCCAGCTGGATGGCTCTATTTTCAAAGTCCGTGACTTCAGGCATTCCTCTACCTGTCTGATACCTCATCCGGTTGGTGTGTGCCAGCTTGTGCTGCATGAATACAGATGGAGAGAGTGTATCAGGACACCTGCCGGGCCAGATGATAAGTATGCCTGGCCTGTGTGGGTAGTGAGTGGTCCCATGGACGTGATGAGGACAATGACAGTGTGCGTGACAGAGTGAATGGTGATGCTCTTTGAACCGGCAGTGAGCGAGGGTCCTGTGGGTATGAGATGGGTTTGTGAGTGCGTGAGTTGAGAGTGATGAGAAGAGTGACTTGCTCTGGTGAAATGAAGGAAATCATTCATCCTCTTGCGGCACTGGGTGGCTGTCCTCTTTTGCAGGGCGTTGGCGCTGATCACCGCTGTCCCTGCCTCCCAAGCCGGATAGTGAGGTTGTTGCCCATCCTGCAGCCAGAGCAGGGGGTAGAGGGCATCATGGCGAGTCTCCACTGCATCCAAAAGGACCTCGAGGGGGATGTCATTGAACCTGGGGGCTGCAGTCCTTTTTGCCTTTGCAGCAGTCATAGGCTGGAAGCTCTGAGATGTGTTCACATGGTTGCATTTTAAATATGGCACCCGGTGTGAATGGAGCGGTGAGGGGGTGGCGTGGAGGGTGAATGAGAGCCCGCCCACAATGGAAACAGCACATTTCCTGGGAATGCATAATGAATGCAGCGGGTTTGGGATGAAACGTTGTGAGAAGCCGACAATGCAGCCGGGGGGTAAAATGTTTTACCCTCTCACTACCGCACCCAGTGCAAAACTGGGACGATTCTGCCCTTTACTCCTTTGCAGTCCCTTTGTATCCTCCTCACAGCTTGCTTTCCCACTTACCTTCATATTGTCAGCAAATTTGGCTACAATGCAGTCGGTTCCTTCATCCAAGTCAATAATATAGATTGGAAACAGTTGAGGCCCCAGCATTGATACCTGCAGCTCTCCACTAGTTACAGTTTGCCATCCTGAAAATGTTCCATTCATCCCGACTCTCTGTTTACTGTTAGTTAGTCAATTGTCCATCCACGCTAATATAGCACTCCAAGCACCATGAGCTCTTACCTTTTATGTGGCACCTTATCGAATCAGCACAGAAGGAGGTCACTGGGCTGATGTCAGCTCTCTGTAAGAGCTCGCCAATTAGTCCCACTTCCCAGGAATCAGTCAATAAGAAGCAGGAACCGGAATTCTATTGACTCTCCGAAACCCCTCCCCTGAAGCATGCCACTTGGGGGCGAATTCAAACACCCCTCTTGGTGAAGCCAGCTAGCTAAACCAAGTGATGCCAGAGATTGAACTTGGCCTCCAGCCCCGAAAGTCTCAGCTCCACACTGGCCCAAAGCTGTAGAGTGAAAGCTGCCTCCGAACCTGGGGGTATGTTAGTCATTGCCCTCCTGTCACTGGCTTAGTAACCCAGATAGCGTGAGTTCCCTATGCCCACACGCACCCCCCATGAACTGGTGCCCACCCACCTTCCTCACTCCGATGTGGACTTCGGGTGAGGTGAGGGCGCAATCAGTCAAATAGCTGAATTGCTGAGAGCTGCAATGGCTCACACACAAAGGGACAGCTGATTGGGCTCGGGACAGTGAGCGGGAGTCGGCCAATGGGGAATGGGCAGCAATCAGCGCCTGCATACCCCAAATTCCCCAAAGGAAAAGCCCTGCCTCTTAAAGGGTAAGATCATTGATTTTTTTTGGGGCCAAAGCACTTATTATTCCAGAGATTGGTTTCCCTTTAATCGGAAAAAACCCAGAAAGAATGCACTGAGGAAGGATTGATGTAACTAAGTATTTAGTCCTGCTTTCCTGACAGCAGCGTGGGAAGTGGGGTGGGAGGTGTGTGTGAAATCTGGAGGGAGTTTCTCTGGGGATTATAACTACAGTGTCATAAAGAGGGAGCCAGGAACTATTTTTGTTTGTTCATTGACTGTTGACCTGAGGAGATCAGTGACTGTACAAACTGTGCTGCCTGTCATTCTAAAGAAAATAACTCCAAACAATGGGAAATGTTGTCAGGTTTATTCCGATTTTCCGTTAAGTGCCAAGGTTTTTTTCTTGGCTTCGAAAAAGTAGGAAAGACTTTGCATTTTTATAGCACCTTTCACGTCCTCAGAACATCTCAAAACGATTCACACAACCAACTTTAATTTGTATCGCGGCTTATCACTTTTAAGGCCGGTGTTGTAAACTCAAGTGGAGTGGTGGGTGGGGGTGGGGGGGGCAGCTGGGGAGATCCTAGCCAGCCATATGCTCACACAGCAAGATCCCACAAGACGCGAACAAGGTCATTGACCCACTTATCCATTTCCCCACGGTGCTCTTTTGTTGATGGAGGAATGTCAGCCTGGGTCACCGCAGAGAACTCCCTCGCCTTAGTTTGACATCTCATCCGAAAGATGGCACCTCTGACAGCGCAGCACTCCGACACCGGTGCATGAGGCAGCTGGAGACAGAAGAACTTTTCACTTCCTCGCGATGTCCCAAACCGCTTCACAGCCAATGATGTACCTCCTTCGAGGTGCAGTCACTGCCGTGATGCAGGAAATGCAGCAGCCAAATATGTGCACAGCAAGATCCCACAGTAGGCAGTACGATAAGATAAGTGACCAGGTCCTTTTTACCCCCTGCTCTTCCTATTGAAACCATGAAATCTTTTAGATCCCCCTCACTTTAATAACTCCTCCAGAAAGACTCTTCCAACAGTGCAGCACTCCTTCAGTACTACACCGGGCGCTTCAACCAGGGCTCAAGCCTGTGGAGTGGGACTGAAAGCATTGATGTTCATTGACCTACTTGACAGCAGCCACGCTGCCTGCAAAAAGTGATTCATCGCCCTGGATCCGGGCAACTGAAGGCCTGGCAGCCAATGATGGAGCGATGGAAATTGGGGGATGCTCAAGAGGCCGGAATTCCAGGAGCGCAGAGATCTCAGCTTAAACTGGAGCGGGAAAAGTATGATTGTGCCAGAATACTAAAAACACAGGGGCCAGAATTTTACATCATCTGGGTGGGTGCGCAACCGAGCTGAGCGGATGTGACATAGCGGGAGATGACAGCGGGCAGGGGCCCTGATGTCACCGCTCACTCGTGCGATATTTCGCTCGGCGGGCACATGCAGCAGTCAGGAGCGACAATTAAGCCGGCAATTAACGATCCAATCAGCAGTGATCTCACGTGGCCCATCCACATTTACAGTTGGCGGACGGCTCATTCTCCCAGGCAGCCTTCCCATTTTTACCCAAACCTCAATCCAGGGTGGGATGAAATCTCCACAAGGAAATAAAAGAAAACATAGAAACTAGGAGCAGGAGGAGGCCATTCGGCCCTTCGAGCCTACTCCGCCATTCATTCTGATCATGGCTGATCATCCAACTCAATAACCTGCTCCTGCTTTCTCCCCATATCCTTTGATCCCTTTCACCCCAAGAGCTATATCTAACTCCTTCTTGAAAACACACAATGTTTTGGCCTCAAATACTTTCTGTGGTAACGAATTCCACAGGCTCACCACTGTCTGGGTGAAGAAATTTCTCCTCATCTCAGTCCTAAATGGTCTACTCCGTATCCTCAGACTGTGACCCCTGGTTCTGGACTCCCCCACCATCGGGAACATCCTTCCTGCATCTACCTTGTCTAGTCCTGTTAGAATTTTATAGGTTTCTATAAGATCCCCCCTCAGTCTTCTGAACTCCAGCCAATATAATCTTAATCAACTCAATCTCTCCTCATACGTCAGTCCCACCATCCCAGGAATCAGTCTGGTAAACCTTCGCTGCACTCCCTCTATAGCAAGTACATCCTTCCTCAGATAAGGAGACCAAAACTGCACACAGTATTCCAGGTGTGGTCTAACTACGGCCCTGTACAATTGCAGCAAGACATCCCTGTTCCTGTACTCGAATCCTCTGGCTATGAAGGCCAACATACCATTTGCCTTCTTTACTGCCTGCTGCACCTGCATGCTTACCTTCAGCGACTAGTGTACAAGGACACCCAGGTCTCATTGCACATTCCCCTCTCTCAATTTATAGCCATTCAGATAATAATCTGCCTTCCTGTTTTTGATACCAAAGTGGATACTCTCACATTTATCCACATTATACTGCATCTGCCATACATTTGCCCACTCACTCAGCTTGTCCAAATCACACTGAAGCATCTCTGCATCCTCCTCCCAGCTTACCCTCCCACCCAGCTTTGTGTCATCTGCAAATTTGGAGATATTACATTTAATTCCCTCATCTAAATCATTAATATATATTGTGAATAGCTGGGGTCCCAGCACCGATCCCTGCGGTACTCCACTAGTCACTGCCTGCCATTCGGAAAAAGACCCGTTTATTCCTCCTCTTTGTTTCCTGTCTGCCAACCAGTTTTCGATCCATCTCAATACACTAGCCCCAATCCCATGCGCTTTAATTTTACACGCTAATCTCTTATGTGGGACTTTGTCAAAAGCCTTCTGAAAGTCCAAATAAACCACATCCACTGGCTCCCCCTCATCAACTCTACTAGTTACATCCTCGAAAAATTCCAGTAGATTTGTGAAGCATGATTTCCCTTTCATAAATCCATGCTGACTCTGTCCGATTCTGCCACTGTTTTCCACGTGCTCAGCTATTAAATCTTATATAATGGACTCTAGAATTTCCCCCGCTACCGATGTCAGGCTGACTGGTCTATAATTCCCTGTTTTCTCTCTGCCTCCCTTTTTAAATAGTGGGGTTACATTAGCTACCCTCCAATCTGTAGGAACTGTTCTAGAGTCTATAGAATCTCGGAAGATGATCACCAATGATCCACTATTTCTAGGGCCACTTCCTTAAACACTCTGGGATGTAGATTATCAGGCCCTGGGGATTTATCGGCCTTCAATCCCATCAGTTTCCCCAACACCATTTCCCTACTAATACTGATACCTTTCAGTTCCTCCCTCTCACTAAACCCTGTGTTCCCCAACATTTCTGGTATGTTATTAGTGTCCTCCTTTGTGAAGACAGAACCAAAGTATGTATTTAGTTGGTCAGCCATTTCTTTGTTCCCCATTATAAATTCCCCTGTTCCTGACTGTAAGGGTCCTACATTTGTCTTCACCAATCTTTTTCTCTTCACATACCTATAGAAACTTTTACAGTCAGTTTTTATGTTCCCTGCAAGATGATGCGCCAGACAGGAATAAACAATTGTTGCAGTTCACCCATGCGCTCTTTGAGTGTTTGCCATTGCCCATCCACCATCATCCCTTTAAGTAATGTTTCCCAATCCATCGTAACCAACTCACGCCTCATACCATCATAGTTTCCTTTACTAAGATTCAGGACCTTCGTCTCAGAATCAACTGCGTCACTCTCCATCTTGATGAAGAATTCTATCATATTATGGTTGCTCATTCCCAAGGGGCCTCACACAACTAGATTGCCAATTATTCCTTTGTAATTACACAATACCCAGTCGAGGATGGCCTGTTCTCTTGTTGGTTCCTCAATGTGTTGGTCCAGAAAACCATCCCGTATACACTCCAGGAATTCCTCCTCTACGGTGTTGTTACTAATTTGATTTGCCCAATCTATATGCAGATTAAAGACACCCATAATTACAGATGTTTCTTTATTACATGCATCTCTAATTTCCTGTTTAATGCCATTCCCAACATCACCACTACAGTTTGGGGGTCTCTATACAACCCCCACTAACATTTTTTGCCTCTTAGTGTTTCTCAGCTCTACCCATACAGATTCCACATCGTCGGAGCTAACATCTTTCCTCACTATTGTGTTAATTTCCTCTTTAACCAGTAATGCAACTTCACCCCCTTTTCCTTTTTGTCTGTTCCTTCTCAATACTGAATACCCATGGATGTTCAGTTCCCATCCCTGGTCACCCTGCAGCCATGTCTCCGTAATCCCAGCTATATCATACCTGTTTACATCTATTTGTGTGGTTAATTCATCCAC
>JANJGN010000033.1:17936443-18075053 GCA_026770705.1 Isurus oxyrinchus
TTTTGTGTGTGTATTTTGTGTGTGTGTGTGTGTTTTGTGTGTGTGTGTGTGTGTGGTCTGCGGAGAGGACAGTTTCTCAGGGTACTGAGCTGGTTAGTCTGAGATCATCACTCTGGCCTGTGAGAACAGTTATTCCTGGAAGACTGAGCAGATTTCCCAAAATCTCTGCACATCATATCCTGAAATCCAGCTAGTGCAGCAGTTGGCTGTTTGGATGCCACATGTTCCTCACTGAAATGATGTTTTGCAGTTCGAGGCCAGCCAACCCCTGATTTACTTGTCAGCTGTGATAGGCCCATGCTCCTCCACCCCTTCCCCTCCTCCATCCCCTTCCCAGACAACTGGCTTGTTGCAGTGCTCTGTGAAGTTTGAGTCTCACGAGGCTGCTCCGGAGGTCAACCTCATAGGAGGGACTTGAGTGTAGGATTCCAACCCAACAGGATTGGCCCCATCCACCACCCCCCCCCCCCCCCCGAGTCACTAGGAACACAGGGGACGATGGCTATTTGACTGATACAGGAGCATGAGAAATACGAACAGGAGGTAGGGCCATTCAGCCCCTCAAGCCTGCTCCGCCAGTCAATAAGATCATGGCTGATCTGACTGTGGCCTTAACTCCACTTGCCTGTCTGCCCCCATAACCCTCAACTCCCTTGTCAATCCAAAATTTGTCTCACACAGCCTGGAATGTACTCAGTAACCCAGCCTCCATTGCTCATTGGGATACAGAATTGTTCTGTTTATTCATTCACAAGATGTGGGTGTCACTGGCTGGGCCAGCATTTATTACCCATCCCTAGTTGCCCTTGAGAAGGTGGTGGTGAGCTGCCGTCTTGACACGCTGCAGTGCATGTTAGGAAGGGAGTTTCAGGATTTTGACCTAGCAACAGTGAAGGAACAGTGATATATTTCCAAGTCAGGGTGGTAATTGGCTCGGAGGTGGACTTCCAGGTGGTGGTGTTCCCATATGTCTGCTGCCCTTGTCCTTCTAGATGGTAGTGGTTGTGGGTTTGGAAGGTGCTGTCTAAGGAGCCTTGGTGAATTCCTGCAGTGAGGTTACAGATTGTGTTCGAGTACAATTCTGCTGCTGCTGATGGACCACAGTGCCTCATGGATGCCCAGTCTTGAGTTGCTGGATCTGTTTGAAATCTATCCTATTTAACATGGTGGTGGTGCCATACAATGTGGTGGAGGGTATCCTCAATGTGAAGGTGGGACTTTTATCTCCACAAGGACTGTGCAGTGGAGAGTAGAGTAGGGAGTGTAGCTGATGACTGGAGATCTAGTACCCCAGGAAGAGTCAGTGTCTTTGGCAGAGGAGGGTGGGAATTGGCCTTTGAAGGGGTGATCCTTATGGGGGTGGGCAGTGTACCCCTGGGAGCGGAGGCAATTGCCTTGGGAGAGGGGAGTATTTGAAGAGGAGATGTTCACATTTACTCTGAAAACTCTTTGGAACACCATCAGATGTTTTACCGACGGGACTGTGTTGATAACAAGTTAGAACGTGCATTTAGACTGTCGCCTGTCACTGACACGTCAAAGCTTCAATTCCCTTTGGCCTTCAGGAAAATCAAGTTTAAAAATAAATATCCATCTGAGTTTGGAGTGAGCAGCCTCACAGTGACGCTGTAAACACCTGTGCCAGCAAAGGCACTCCCAAAACCTCCCATTGCTAACCGTAGGAAAGCTGCCAGCAGAACCTGACTGGATCTACCCCGTTTCCATGGTGCCTGTAATCCAGCCTAGAGGAGTCCTACAGCTGTCTTTGGCCTCTGTCCCCTCACCAGGCTTCATTTCGAACATCCAAGGGCCTGTGTCTGATTCAGCTTCTTTTATTGCCTTCACAGGATGTGGGTTTTGCTGGCTGGGCCAACATTTTTTGCCCATCCCTAATTGCCCCTTGAGAAGGTGGTGGTGAGCTGCCTTCTTGAACCGCTGCAGTCCATGTGGTGTAGGTACACCCACAGTGCTGTTAGGGAGGGAGTTCCAGGATTTTGACCCAGCGACAGTGAAGGAACGGTGATATATTTCCAAGTCAGGATGGTGAGTGACTTGGAGGGGAACTTCCAGGTGGTGGTGTTCCCATGTGTCTGCTGCCCTTGTCCTTCTAGATGGTAGTGGTCGTGGGTTTGGAAGGTGCTGTCAAAGGAGCCTTGGTGAGTTGCTTACATCAGTGATGGAGGGAATGGATGTTGAAGGTGGTGGATGGGGTGCCAGTCAAGCGAGGCTGCTTTGTCCTGGATGGTGTCGAGCTTCTTAAGTGTTGTGGGAGCTGCACTCATCCAGGCAAGTGGGGAGTATTCCATCACACTCCTGACTTGTGCCTTGTAGATGGTGGACAGGCTTTGGGGAGTCAGGAGGTGAGTTACTTGTTGCAGGATTCCTGGTATTTATATGACTAGTCCAGTTCAGTTTCTGGTCAATGGTAACCCCCAGGATGGTGATAGTGGGGGATTCAGTGATGGTAATGCCAATGAACATCAAGGGGCGGTGGTTGGATTCTCTCTTGTTGGAGATGGTCATTGCCTGACACGAATGTTAATCCGAGCTGGGATTCAGTGCAGTTCCCTCTCCTCCGTCATTCCCCAACAGGAGAAGAGAATGTTTTTAAGGAAGATAGATAAACAGAAGCTGCATTTCTATAGCACCTTTCAGGGCTTCGGGATGTTCCAAAGCACATTTTTTGTTGTGAAATCGTGATGCAGTAACCGTGACAATTTGCGCACAGCAAGATCCCGAAAGCAGCCATGCGACATTGGCCAGATAATCTGTTCTAGCGATGTTGTTTGAGGGATAAATATTGGCCCAGGACACTGGGGAAAGCTCCCTCTGTGGCCCCATGGCTCCCCTTCCCCAACCCCCAACCTCTTCTCCTTCGCAGTAGTGGGATAGTTTTACACTGGCCTGAGCAGTCAGGTGGGGGCCTCAGGTTTTTAGTTAATCTCCTGTGAGTAGCAAAACAAAATGTTAAGGAATCGAGGCTGAGAGGAGGAAATCTGGAAAATTCCTCCCCTGATATGGTGCCAGCTCTCTGATCTGTGCTGAGTTGGCTGTTTTCAGCATTAGGGGAGGGGGGGGGGTTCTCTGTGAGACAGGAGGGTTGCCAATTCAGAACAGAAAGAAAGCAGTAAGCCCCCTCTCCTGATCAGGATCCAATTACCTTGCCTGAAAACTGATTGCACATGGACACACGAACGTAAGAAATACAGGCAGGAATAGGCCATTCAACCCATCGAAACTGCTCCCACCGTCCAATACAGTCATGGCTGATCATCTACTTCAACTTCACTTACCCCCCCGCTCCCCATTTCCTTTAGTTCCGGGAGACACCAAAAACCTGCCTGTCCTTAAATGGATTCAACGATGGAGCATCCACAACCCTCTGGGGTAGAGAATTCCAAAGATTCACAACCCTTTGAGTGAAGACATTTCTCCCCATCTCAGTCCCTAAATGATCGGCCCCTTATCCTGAATCTGTTCCCCATGTTCTAAACTCCCCAGCCCGGGGAGGGGGAAACAATTTCTCTGTCAAACCCCTTCAGAAGCTTGAATGTTTCAATGAGGTCACTCTCATTCTTCCAGACTTCAGGAATATAAACCCAGTTTACTCAGCCCCTCATCGTAGGACATGCCCCTCATCCCAGGGACCAATCCAGTGAACCTTTGCTGTACCACCTCCAATACAAGAATATCCTTCCTTAAATATGGAGGCCAAACTGCACACAGTGTTCCAGATGTGGTCTCACCAAAACCCCATACAACTGTAGCAAGCCCCCTTTATTCCTGTACTCCTGGGTTTGATGTTTGGGGATAAGTGAGGGTGACTGCGATGTCTCTCACAGTCCCATAGCGTCTCTAGGCTTTTATATAAATAAAGAGTAATAACCATCTGGGTAAGGTTACTGAGGGTGACCATCGTGAATGGAATCATAGCAAGAGACAGCACACAGGACGCCATTTGGCCCATTGTGCCCGTGCTAGCTCTTTGAAAGAGCTATCACTACTGCACTGCTTTTTCCTCATAGTGCCACAAATTTTTACATTTCAAGTGTTTATCCAATTCTCCTTTTGGAATAAATAGTCAATAATCCATTGGGAAATGGAGGGGGAGTGGGCGTGGGGGAAACAATAGTGAGAGAATAAAGCTGGCCCATGTATTTCTTGATTCGATGTGACTCGGCCGAAGCCAGGGCCTGGAGCTGGAGCAGGGCAGCTAGAAGCAGGAAAGGGGACAATCTCAGCTCTTCCACCTCAAGTTGCTCTGACTGGCTCGAGGAGCCTGCTCGAAAGGCTATCCCCAAGTTGTAGGCTCCTGAAGATGGTTTCAGGTGAGCAACACATAGGCCCTCAGGCCCACAATTCCTCAACTGTTTTTAGCTTCCTCCGCCCCCAGTGCCAGCCCGTATCCAGGCCAGGGACTGCAGGCAGCCCTGGGAAGGCAGGTGACAGGGAGACTTCCTGCAGGTCTCACATGTATTGGACAGGCCGGTGGGGGGTGGGGGGTGGCGGGGGGAGTTTGCCGATTCTGATTAGACGGATTTCCAGAGGTTACATCATTAGACGTTTTGCCTCCAATAGGCCCAGCTGTTCAAACACACCTTTCATTTTCAATTTCCAATATTGATAGAACAAAAGTTGTGATCTTCCTCCTGGATATTTTCCTTTATTTTCTCATGTGCTATGAGTGTCGAAGGCTGGAATTTTTTACCCATCCCCAATCGTTCTTAAGGCACAGGTGAGCAGCAGCCTATAGCAATGTTCAGGAGAACCGCCCGCAATTCCCGGATACACCTGGGAAATCCTGGAGGGTTAGCAACCCCTAACTAACACCCATCGGAAGGCACCAGTGGGTGTTGTAGTGGTGTTATTCAAAAAAGAAAGAATGGCTTGCATTTATATAGCACTGCAGGATGACCAGACTTCAGCCAATGAAGTACTTTCTGAAACGTAATCATTCTTGTAATGCATGGAACTTGGCAGCCAATTCCCAGAAGGGAAAAACCAATTCAGACCAGTACTCTTATTCCCCAGGTTTTACTGGTGCTTCATTTTAAGGTATACAAGACCAGTTCAGACCAATAGTCTTATTCCCCAGTTTTTACTGGTGTCCCATTTTAAGGTATACAAGACCAGTTCAGACCACATCTGGGTTGCACACAGCAAGATCCCACAAACAGCAACGTGATAACGATCACGTAATCTGTTTCTGTGGTGTTGGTTGAGGGATTGGCAGGACACTGGACAGAACTCCCCTGCTCTCCTTCCAATAGTGGCCGTGAGATTTTTGCATCCACCTGAGAGAGCAGACGGGGTCTCAGTTTAAAGGCCAACCTGAAAGACACTGGGGCACACCCTCAGCACTAACACTAGAGTGTCAACCAACCTAGATATTTGTGCTCAACATTGAACGCACAACCTAGAGAGTACTATCTACTGAGCCATGGATTCAGGCCATTGCTCCATGTGTATGTACGCACTTTCACTTCACAAACTCTTTTTCCAACTCCCAATCCTTTACCCATTAATCAAAATGGTAGAGGACACAAAAGCCTATCCAGAAAATAACGGGGAACCAGGGTTCTAGTGTGAATGAGGAACTGAAAGCAATCAGCCGAAGAAATTGTATTGGATAAAGTAATGGGATAAGATAGTGACCGATCTCTTGGACCTGATGACATGCATCCTATAATTTGAAAGAGTCAGCTCAGAGATAGTGGGTAAATTGGTTTTAAAATCTTCAGGAATTCCTAATTCGGGAAGAGTTCCTATGTGTTGGAAAGGAGCAAACATGATGATTCCAGAAAGGAGAGAGAGAGAAAATGGTGAACCTATAAAATCCAGTTAGCCTGACAGCTGTGACAGGCAGAATGTTCAAATCTTCATTTATTTTAGTGTGGGCTGGTATCGCTGGCAGGGCCAGTATTCGTTGCTCATCCCTAGTTACCTTTGAGAAGGAAACTATTACCAGGGATGTGGTAACAGGGCACTTACAGCATCATAATCTGGACAAGGGTCAGAGTAGTAATAAGAAAGGGAATTTGTGTTTGACAAACCTGTTCAGAGTTTTTAGAGGTTGTAAATAGCAGGGTAGCTAAGGAGGAACCAGTGGATGTCATATACTTGGATTTATAAAAACTTGGTCACACCTTAAGTTATTACACAAAGACACAGGAATTAGGAGCAGGTGTCAAGCATTCACCCACCAAGCCTGTGATCTGATTCTGGTCTCAGCTCCACTTTCCTGTCTTCCCCCATAACCCGTGACTCCCCTGTCGATGAAAAATCTGTCTGACTCTGCCTTGAATATATTCAGTGACCCAGCCTCCACTGTTCTCTGAGGAAGAGACTTCCAAAGGCTAAAGACCCTAATTTTGAAATCTTGCCCCCTAGTTCTAGACTCTCCCACAAGGAGAAGCATTCTCTCAGCATCCACCCTGTCAAGTCCCCTCTGGATCTTGTGCATTTCAATAAGATCACCTCTTCTCATTCTTCTCAACTCCAATGGGTACAGGCCTAACCTGCTCAACCTTTCCTCATAAGACAATCCCACTTCATCCCAGGAATCAGCCCAGTGAACCTTCTCTGAACTGCTTCCAAAGCAAGTATACCTCTCCTTAAGTAAGGTGACCAAAACCACACAGTACTCCAGATGTGGTCAAACTAAGGCCCTGTTCTGCTGTAGCAACACTTTCCTAGTTTTATACTCAATTCCCCTGGCGATAAACACTAATATTCCATTTGCCTTCCTTATCACTTACTGTACCTGCAAACTATACTGTCGCTGGGTCAAAATCCTGGAACCCCCTCCCTAACAGCACTGTGGGTGTACCTACACCACATGGACTGCAGCGGTTCAAGAAGGCAGCTCACCCCCACCTTCTCAAGGGGCAATTAGGGATGGGCAATAAATGCTGGCCTAACCATCGATGTCCACATCGCATGAATGAATATAAAAAAGAAACTAACTTTTTGTGATTCGTAACTAGGGCTCATGGAGTTGGGGGTAAAAGCATTGGTTGGAGGATTGGTTAATGGACAGAAAACAGAGGGCAGGAATAACCGGGGCATTTATGGGTTGGCAGCAAGTAGCTCATGGGTACCAGAAAGAGCAGTCTGGGCCCTCAGCTATTTACAATCGATAGCAGTGACTGAGATGTGGGGGCTGCGTGTAACATAGTCAAGTTTGCTGATGGTACAAAGCTGGGTGGGAAAGTAAGCAGTGAGGAGGATACAAAGAGGCTGCAGAGGGATACAGACAGGTTGGTGACTGGGCAAGAAGATGGCAGACAGAACATAACATGCAGAATTATGAAATTACCCTCTTTGGCACAAAAAATAAAAAAGAATATTTTTTGGAATGGTGAGCGACCGGGAAAGGAGGGGGAGCTGGGTGTCCTTGTACATGAGTCACACAGAGTTAACATGAAGATACAACACGCAGTTAGGAAGGCCAAAGGTATGTTGTTTTTCCTTACAAAGGGATTGGAGTATTAGCGTAAAGAAGCCTGTCTTAAGGAGCTTGAGAGGGTCGATGCTGAGAGAATGTCTCCCTCCCTGGGGGGAGAGTCTAGAACACAGGGTCAGAGCCTCAGGAGACGGGTTCAGCCATTCCAGATTGAGATGAGGAGGAATTTCTCTACTCAGAGGCTGGTGAATCTTTGGAATTCTCTCCCCCAGAGAGCTGTGGACGCTCAGTCACTGAGTAGATTCAAGACTGAGATCGATAGATTTCTGGATGCTAATGACATCAAGGGATACGGGGTTCGTACAGGAAGTGGAGTCGAGGTAGAAGATCAACCATGATCTTAATGATTGGAGGAGAAGGGTCGAAGGGCTGAATGGCCTCCTGCTGCTCCTATTTCTAACATTCTTATGTACCCCTTGCATTTTTTGAAATGACTCTGAGTACTGAGGTCATGAAGAAGTTTTTATTTGGGATAGATGACACAAAGGCAAACTTTCAATTCCACTTTAAACTGAGGTCAAAGAATTCATTTTTCCACTGGTCTTATTCCTCCTCAATCTGCTCCTTTTAACCAGACCAAGATGGGACAGAGCAGTAAGCTCTTAAAACTAGCTGAATGTGCATATATCTCAATGGACATGGGAAGGGGTACAGTGTTATAGTGAGAGATGTGAGGTATTTTAGAATAAAGCTCCCTTTATCCCTGTCCCCAGCAAACACTCCCAGGACAGGTAGAGCACGGGGTTAGATACAGAGTAAAGCTCCCTTTATCCCTGTCCCCATCAAACACTCCCAGGACAGGTACAGCACGGGGTTAGATACAGAGTAAAGCTCCCTCTATACTGTCCCCATCAAACACTCCCAGGACAGGTACAGCACAGGGTTAGATACAGAGTAAAGCTCCTTCTACACTGTCCCGAACAAACACTCCCAGGACAGGTACAGCACGGGGTTAGATACAGAGTAAAGCTCCCTCTTCCCTGTCACTTGTCTAGTGGATCCCGTTCTCACCAGCGTTCCTTGGGGATAATTTTAACATCCCAGTGTAAATGGTCACTCTGCAATTAGTTATTCAGCCCACTCGAAATCATGTCGGCTGACAGCAGGAGGGATTTGGTGGCTGGATAACAAACAGCTTTTATTGCTGATTTTATCCAGTTACCTCACGTTATAACTACCACTTCCCTGTTCAATCGACTTTCTCCTATCATTTACTTTTGGAATCGGGGCAGAATTTTACACCCCGCAGCAGGCACATGCTCACCCCAGCCCGATCGAGGGTGTAAAATAGCGCGCGATAACGCCAGGCAAGAGTCCGGACTTCACTGTGCACTTTCACAATATCTCAGTCCGTAGCTTTACGCGAGAGTCAGCCGACTGTCGAGAGGCCTATTAAAGCCATTGAAGTATTAATTAAGAGAGATTTCTCACTGCCCGTCCAACCTTACGTTCGGCAGGTGGGTGAATCGGCCAGGCCACTTCTGCAGTTTTTAAGGGAAGTTCAAGCAGGGGCAGAATGAGGTTTCCAACATTAACTTAAAAAAAAAGTTTTGACATCATTTTTATTATGGATATGTTCTATGTGGGAACATTTTTTTCAGATTCTCCAAATCTTTATTTTTGAGTTTAAAGGTCTTCAGCTCCCTGAGGCAGCTCTGCACAGACTCCGGTGTTTGCCCTCCTCCTGCCCCCCCACACCGGCAGCGCTGTGGTTATCTCGTGGCTGGGAGCCGATCGCAGGCGGCGGACTGTTTCCCAGTTGCTCCCGGGCCCTCCAACCCGGAAATCCGGCCCCTGGGGAATTTGGATTAGCAAACTCACAACTCGATCGAAACACGATGACTCTCTCACTTCACGTAGAACTTTTGCGGCCAGCAGAGAGAGACAGAGAGAGAGAGACAGAGACAGGGAGAGGGAGGAGAAAGAGTGTGTATGTGTGTGAGAGAGAGAGAGAGAGAGAGAGAGGAAAGAGTGAGAGCAGAAGAGGGAAAAAGAGATTGAGAGAGAGGGGAAAGGGAGATTGTGAGAGAGACCGAGGGAGATAGTGTGTGAGAGAGAGAGAGAGATATGAAAAGGAGATTGAGGAGAAAGGGAGAGAGTGTGTGTGAGAGAGGGACAAATCAGAGAGTGAAAAGGAGAGAGAGAGAAGAAAGGGAGGGTGTGAGGGAGAGGAGTAAGAGAGCAAGTCAAGGAGAAAGTTGGTGATACTGGGGCGGGGGATAGAAAATGTAAGAGCGTGAGGAGACTTTGCTGTATCATCCTGTGCTGGTTCCATCCTAAGTGAGATACTTGAGGGGCTGGTGGATTGGAGAATGTGTTGTGTCCAAAAGGGCAATGCTAATGGGGCGAGGTGAAGAGGGGTGTGAGGAGACTTATGAGGATTCAGGCTGAGTGACCTGTGGCTCTTGCTGTAGGTTCTCTGTAATCTTCAGCCCCTGTCCCCCTACAGGGGGAGCATCCCCTCCCCCCCCCACTCCCAGCAACACTGGATGGAGGGGTCCTGGGCTCAGCTTCAACTGGAGCTAAAACAGTCTGGGCCCAAGCACAAAAGCGGCGATACAGGTCAGGACGAGGAGGGTGGCCAGTCGCCAGGAAGCCTTCCTCAGGCAGACCATCGCCTGGTACTTCTGGTTCTGACGGAGGAGGGGGGTGTCCTGGAGGCTCCGGCCCCTCTCTTCCCGACGCCCGTCCCCCTGCTCCACACTCAGGCTGACTGTGGGAAGCACGATGACAGTGGTCTCGCCCGAGTCCAGGGTCAGGATGACCTGCTGGCTCAGAGCAGCCAATGGGATGCCACATGCGTCCGGCTTGACCGGCAGCTCCGCGAGGATCTGCTCCTGGCAGGGTAGGCCCAGAGCTCCCGAGGCCATCAGCTCGGTGGAGTACCTGCACAACGGACAACAGATGTAACTGCAGGAGTTGGCTGGTTGGCCCTCCATTTTAGTGAGGCATTCGGTGCAGAAAGTATGGAGGCACTCCAGCTCCCGAGGGCATTTGTCAGTCCAGTTGTAGTCATGGCAACAGATGGAACATTCCAGATCCACCTTGTCCAATTCATTGTCAAGTGGCCCTGAAGGCTCAGCCACTGTCATTGCTTCTTTCACTTGAAGCCTTTGTCCAATTGACTGGAGTAGGGCCCACTTTAAAGGCCTTTCGGCCAACTGAGAAAGTACAATCGCACCTCAGAAACTTAAAGCCACTAGCTCGGTCTTCCCCCAAGAGACCTTGTCTCCTCTCTCCCCCTCACAACTCTACAGCCCAGGCTTCAACCTTTAGAGTCTTCAGCCTGCTTCCTCCAGACTTGGATGAGGATCACTCCCACTCCCTTTTGTATTCAAAGTTGTTCAAGCAAAAACAGCTTCGGATAAACCCTGCCAGGAAAAGGCAGAGTCTGACGTGGCCAACTGCTTCAACTTGAGATGGGGCCTAATTTTCCACCTCCAATTCCACCCCCCACCAACTCTCCCATCAAATTGCTTTGTTGACCCCTCACAAGATGTTTGTTCCCCGTTATTTGGTGCCGATTTGAAAAGCAGACACTCGGTGCGAGTCACTGACTCACGATAAACAAATGGCCTCCGGAGAGGTGGCCTGACATGGACTGGTTTGCAGGCACTGTTGTTGACAGGTCCTGGAGCATGCCCTCCCCACTCACATGGGATTCAGTGCAGCTGTGGTCCCCAGTCACTTGAGATTCCTTCGACAGGAACAATTCTCAAAGGAGTGGATGAACTAGGACTAGGGTGAACAAGAAAATATCCCTGGCCAAATTCTGGGTGGTTACACTCTCCTAACGGTCAACACAAGCAGGTGGCCTCCAACTGTTTAGACCCAAAACTCTGGAATCCCCTCCCCAGATTCCTGCACATTTCTCTCCTTTAAAATATGTCTAAAACTCTCTGACCATATGTTTGATCACCTCTCCCAATATCTCCTTTGACTCAGTATAGGTTTTGCCTGATTTCACTCTTCAGGAGGCTTTACCACGTTAATGGTGCTTTTCTTTTGATGAAACCAATTAAACTAAATGTGGAAAAACGAGGGACCAAACAGGATGTTAAAGGGACACTTCAAGCAGAAAGTCACATGTTAAAGGAAACTTACAAACATTAAACCAAAATGTGATCAAAGGGGACATTAATGGTGCTGTTTGATGTGTGTTGATGATGTCTTTCCCAAGAAACCTTGCTAGCTGTCCTCGCTTCCTGATTGCTAATTGTTGTCTCAGTGCAGCCAGCAATGTCCAGTTTGGAGCTGGCTGCTAACCGTGCCTAAGCATGAGGGATGACAATGAAAAGAATCACAGCTCCCTCAGGTTCTGGTCCTGTAGGTTTGTCAAACATCAGGGTGCCCACGCTGCAGGATGCCCTGATGTTTGAGAGCCAGCTGTGTGTTGCCCACTATTCACCAGCCCTCCGTTCAGGAAGAATGTGCCATCTTTGTCATTTCGATTTGACATGCAGTGTTGTCCCCGCATCAAGGTCACCTTGCAAGTGGCTTGTGCCAGGCCTGTGGGCAAGCAGTCACCCAAGGGCTCTCGGACCGTCCGACTAACAAATGCCAATTACTTGCTGCCCAAGAGATTCCCGGAAGGTCCTTTGGTGATGTAACAAGGTGCTTCTGTTCCTCAGTGAATTGGCCAAACAGGAAACAGACAAGACAATTGGTCCACACAGCAGGAAAGAGGGGAGAGGTCAACCACTGTTCACACCAGAATGGACGACCCTCATTCACCGTAGCAACGACACAGATGGCCTGAATTCTTTATTTCCACTTTCTCCAGAGGCTGATCTGGCGAGGAGCTTAGTCCTCAGTGCGATCACTGAAGGGAGAAATGCTTACATGTAGCTCCATTTACCGGGCCTAAGATTCAACGTCTCTCTCTCTCTCTCCTGAAGAGCTGCCTTAGTTCAGCTCGCCAACACAAGGCAACCGAGGAGTCTTTCTGATCAATCCTGTCCACTTTCTGTTTCACTCTGCTCCAAGTTTAGTGAGGTGAGTTTGTGAAAAGAGGTTGGCTGGCTGATGTCTTCTTGTTGACTCAACAATTGTCTCCTTCACTTTCTCCGAATCTTTGCAGGTCACTGATTCTGAAGAAAATGGAAAGTGAAGTATCAGTTATTGAGAAAAAGAAACCCTGAAACTCCAGAAATAAACCATCAGTGGCATATGGAGAGAGTTCTGAGGGCTTAGAATCCCTATCAGCCAGGCTTCATCTCATTGTGTCAATCCCCAGTGCACTCTTCCCATTCATTCCTGTTCCGTACAGTCCAAGTCTCAGTACTTTCCCATGCACCCCCACTACAGAGACACCCCAAGGAATAATCCCCTTCCCATTCATTCCTGTTCCATACAGTCCAAGTCTCAGTACTTTCCCTTTCATTCCCATGACATGGAGATTCTATGGATCAAATCCCTTTGCATTCATTCCCATTTTATGGAATCCCCCAGGACCACACCCCATGTCAATCATTCCCAATAGCTTGAATCCCAGAGGACCAGTTCCCTTCTGACTCATTCCCATGGCATCCAGGACTCCAACAACAACTAACACTTGGATAGTGCCTTTAACACAGCCGATTGTCCCAAGACATTTAACAAAAGCAATAACAATAAAAAATATTTTTGACACTGAGTCACAGAAGGACATAACAGAACAAATGTATAAAATTTTGGCGAAGGATGTTAGTCTTAACGAACACCTTAAAGGAGGATAGAGAGACTGAGAGGTTTAGGGAGGGAGTTCCAGAGCTTAGGGCCCCAGACAACTGAAGGCCCGGCCGCCAATGGTGGAGCGATGGGAATCGGGGGATGCTCAAGAGGCCGGAATTGGACGAGCGCAGGGGTCTTGGAGGGTTGTGGGGGCTGGAGGAGATTACAGAGATTGGGAGGGGTGAGTGCCCATGGAGGAATATTAACACAACGCTGAGAATTTTAAAACCAAGACGTTGCTTGACCGGGAGCCAGTGTGGGTCAGCGGGCACAGGGGGTGATAGGGGAACGGGACTCGGTGTGAGTTGGGACACGGGCAGCAGAGTTTTGGATGACCTCAAGTTTACCGAGGGTAGAATGTGGGAGGCCAGCCAGGAGTGTGTTGGAATCATCGCGTCTGGAGGTAACAAAGGCAGGAATGAGGGTTTCCGTAGTGGATGAGCTGAGACAGAGGTGGAGTCGGGCGATGTTATGGAGATGGAAATAATTGGTCTCAGAGATGGAAACTAACATCTCTGACACTGAGATGGAGAACTACCTGGAGGGGTCAGTGGAGGAGTGGAGAAAGGTAGTGCTGAGGTTGAACTGTACATGGACATCAGTGTACATGTGAAAATGTGGTTTCAGATGATGCTGCTGTGGGCAGCTTCTAGATGAGAAATAGGAGAGGGCCAAGGGTAGATCCTTGGGGGAGACACCAGAGGTAACAGAGCAGGGACAGGAAGAGAAGCCATTACAAATAATTCTCTGGCTATGCTTAGATCAATAAGAATGGAGCCAAGCGAGAGCTGTCCCACCCAGCTGGATGGCAGTGGAGGGGGTGGTTGGAAGAGGGTGGTGTGGTCAGTGTGTCAAAGGCTGTGGACGGTTCGAGACTGCATGGAGCAATTCCCATTGTTAATACACAAAGGCGCCTTTGGATAATTCCGGCCTCTTGAGCATCCCCTGATTCCCATCGCTCCACCATTGGCGGCTGTGCCTTCAGCTGCCTGGACCTCAAAATCTGGAATTCCCTCCCTAAACCTCCCTCTTCCTGTAAGATACTCCTTAAAATTTCCCATTCCCTCCCATTACATCTGGAATATTGTGTACATTTTTCTCTGCCTAATTAAGAAAGAATATAATTGCTTTAGCAGCAGTTCAGAGATGGTTCACTTGACTCATTCCTGGATGAAGAGGTTATCTTATGAAGAAAGGTTGAAGAGTTAGCCTTTACCCATTGGAGTTTAAAAAAAAATGAGAGGGAATCTTATTGAAATCTTTAAGATCCTGAGAGACTTGACAGGATAGATGCTGAGAGGATGTTTCCCCTCGTGGGAGAATCTAGAACTAAAGGGCACAGTTTAAAAATAAGTGGTCTCCCATTTAAGACGGAGATGAGGAGGAATTTTTTTCTCTCCGAAGGTTGTTAGTCTGTGGAATCCTCTTCCCCAGTGAGCAGTGGAGGATGGGTCATTGAATATAGTCAAGGCTGCGTTAGACAGATTGTTGATCAACAAGTGAGTGGAGCGTTATGGGGGTAGACAGGAAAGTGGGGTTGAAGCCACAATCAGATCAGTCATGACCTTACTGGATGGCGAGCAGGCTTGAGGGGCTGAATGGCCTACTCCTGCTCCTAATTCTTGTGGACATAGAATCACCAAATGCTAAACCTCTTCCCACACATTCCTAATACATCAATCATTGGAGCAAAAGTTCCAATAGCTTCAGCCTGGGGATGGCACTTCGCAAAGAGCAGTAGATTGTTTCCCACTAGTATCAGAACAGACTCAAGTCGCCACATGTTCCTGTGCCCTTACCTTCTGCAACTGCTAGCTCCTGAGTTGGGTGAGGATATTGGGAGTGCTGATAAGTCAACCTCTGCTGGCAGGACAATCCGATCTTCTCTGTCCACTTTCAGTAACAATCCCCAAGGGTCGGACGGAGGAGCTGAATGTCCAGCCCTTTCTGCTGGAAGGACTTCACACTCAGGAGCAGTCGTTCACAATCTGGATGGCAGCAGAGACTGCTGTGTCCTAGCGTCTCTGGCAGTAATACTCAGCTGTCTGCTCTCACCCAGGGTACCTGCCCAATAGAAGCCTGTGATTTTCCATGTCTCTTATCCCTTGAGTCTCCTTGTTTTGCACACCAGCAGGAACAGTGCAAACAGGTTTTGTTTGCTGCACTGTGCCTCCCCACAGCTCCCGGCCTTGTTAAAGTTCCTGTACGATGTTAATTGGATCAACAGCAAAGATACTATGGTGATATTACATGGAGAGACTGGAGAAGCTGGGATTGTTCTCCACAGAGCAGGGAAGGTTAAGGGGGAGATTTAATCGAGGTGTTCAAAATCATGAGGGGTTTGGATAGAGTGAATAAGGAGAAGCTGTTTCCAGTGGCGGGACGGTCAGTAACCAGAGGGACACAGATTGAAGAGAATCGGTAAAT
The DNA here is from genome assembly GCA_026770705.1 of Isurus oxyrinchus. NCBI lineage: Eukaryota > Metazoa > Chordata > Chondrichthyes > Lamniformes > Lamnidae > Isurus > Isurus oxyrinchus. The sequence goes on from JANJGN010000033.1 coordinate 17,952,048, forward strand.
GAACCAGAGGGGGAGATGAGGAGAATTGTTTTTCCACAGCGAGTTGTTGTGATCTGGAAGGCGCTGCCTGAAAGGGCGGTGGAAGCAGATTCAATAGGAACTTTCAAAAGGGGGATCTGGAGAAATACTTTAAGGGGAAAGATTTGCAGGGCTGCGGGGGAAGTAGCAGGGGCAAGTGGGACTTATTGGAGAGCCCTTTCAAGGAGCCAGGAGAGATACAATGGGCCGAGTGGTCTCCTGTTCTGTACGCTTCCATGGCACTTGATTAACCATTCCTTTGGCCTTTCCAATTCTGAAAACGTTCTCCCTCAAAATGCTGATGAGGATGGAAGTCAATTGAAAATTCAGAAGCAGTGAGATAAATTTTTACTGGGTAGGGCTACTGAGGTAATAAGTCCAAAGAGGGTAGATGGAGTTCGGATGCAGGTATTGAGGGACTGAATGGCCTCCTCTTGTACCTATACTGCTTAAAGGTGGAGAAAGAGGCAGAGAGGTTTATGGAATACACTCCAAAGCTCGAGTGAAGGAAATCTAGTGATAGTGTTTAACATTATTTTCCTGAGTTAACTTGGGAATTCTGACTATTCAGTCAGTAACTGAAGGACCTCTATTTAAGTCATTACTATTTTTTGTTATTCATTCATGGGATGTGGGCTTTGCTGACTGGGCCCAGCATTTATTGCCCATCCCTAATTGCCCCTTGAGAAGGTGGGGGTGAGCTGCCTTCTTGAACCGCTGCAGTCCATGTGGTGTAGGTACACCCACAGTGCTGTTAGGGAGGGAGTTCCAGGATTTTGACCCAGCGACAGTGAAGGAACAGTGATATATTTCCAAGTCAGGATGGTGAGTGACTTGGAGGGGAACTTCCAGGTGGTGGTGTTCCCATGTGTCTGCTGTCCTTGTCCTTCTAGATGGTAGTGGGCGTGAGTTTGGAAGGTGCAGTCATGGGAAATAGGACATATGGAGAGATTAGGAGCCTGTTTGCAACACATGAAACAGTGATAGATGTAGAATGCCATATAGTTGTCAAAGGAAAATGGATAAATGGTACAAAATGATAATTAGAGCAGGGGTTAGAGTCTGAGTGGACAGCCCTTACTGAGAGCTAGCACAAGGTCAATGGGCCGAATGACCTCCTTCTATTTTGTAATGTTCTATAATTTGTCTGACCCACCTTCTTTTTAGGCCCAGGGGCACCACAGACCATTTGGAACAACCCTACACTTGACTGAGTCATCAGTCCCCTCAAACTTCCCAGTTTGCCCAACAGTTCTGAAATGAGATGTTCAACAGTTAATCATCAATGTGAAACTTTCCTTCCTGGCAAGCCATTAATATGGAAATGAGATCTTTCCGAGTGAGTGCCTGCCTGGGAGCAATCTAAAGCCTTCCTGAAATGCCACACTCAGCACTCACTTTCAGGAGGAATCACATAATGATGCTCCAGTGGACAGAGACGTGTCTTAAAGCAAATTTTCCCTTTGTGGGGGAGGGCAGGCTGCTCTGTATGAAAGTTACGTTAACCTTCACGTAGGATCCGGGATCTATGCCAAGTAGAAGATTTTTGTGAAGGAAGCTTATGGGCTCACACAGCACTCAAGTCAAGACTTTATAATCTGGTGGAGTTATCATACATGTGGGTCCCATCAAATTGCACCCACACCTCCCTCCCCTCTCCCCCTCCCCCCACCCAAAATGTTGCCAGGGCGACTGCTCCTGAGCCACGTACATGCCTGAATAAATTTGTCAAGGCCTTTAGGAGCTCGCCTGTGATCTGATATTGTAGAAGGTCCACTCTGGGGCCTTACAGTGAGCGTTTCCTTGCATCGATCGTACACACAATGACACAGCAGCTTTTAAAGGTTGGCTGCTTGCATTTCAAAAACCACTCACTGAAGGTAAGCATGCAGGTGCAGCAGGCGGTAAAGAAGGCAAATGGTATGTTGGCCTTCATAGCCAGAGGATTCGAGTACAGGAACAGGGATGTCTTGCTGCAATTGTACAGGGCCTTGGTGAGACCACACCTGGAGCTATTGTGTGCAGTTGTGGTCTCCTTATTTGAGGAAGGATGTACTTGCTATAGAGGGAGTGTAGTGAAGGTTTACCAGACTGATTCCTGGGATGGTGCGACTGACATATGAGGAGAGATTGAGTCGATTAGGATTATATTCACTGGAGTTCAGAAGAATGAGGGGGGTTCTCATAGAAACCTATAAAATTCTAACAGGACTAGACAGGGTAGATGCAGGAAGGATGTTCCTGATGGTGGGGGAGTCCAGAACCAGGGGTCACAGTCTGAGGATATGGGGTAGACCATTTAGGACTGAGATGAGGAGAACATTCTTCACCCAGAGAGTGGTGAGCCTGTGGAATTCGTTACCACAGAAAGTAGTTAAGACCAAAACATTGTATGTTTTCAAGAAGGAGTTAGATATAGCTCTTGGGGCGAAAGGGATCAAAGGGTATGGGGAGAAAGTGGGAGCAGGTTACTGAGTTGGATGATCAGCCGTGATCAGAATGAATGGAGGAGCAGGCTTGAAGGGCCGAATGGCCTCCTCCTGCTCCTAGTTTCTATGTTTCTATGAAAAGGGGGGGCGACAATCAAGGACACAAGTTTACAAGCAGAGGCCTCACCGTCAGATAGGTGGCAGAGAGAGGTTTCCACCTCTCTATGTCACTCAGTCCAATCCCACTCCCTTGCTCACCTTCCTGTGCTTCCTCTGTATGGACTGTGTTTAAGTGTATACAGGCGGTGGCCATTAACCGAGGATTCACTTGCGTCCCTATAACCAGGCACAGGGTACAATAACACCTATTCCCATAGGGCCCTTTACTGAAATAACATGTCCCAAAGCACTTCACAGGAGCATTTTCAAACAAAACACACGGCCAATTCACATGAGGAGATATCAGGGTCAGGTGTTTGGGCAAAGAGGCCGGTTTTAAGGACCATCTTAAAGGAGGAGAGAGATGCGCAGAGGTGGAGATAGGGAGGGGCGAGGCCATAGAGGGGTCTGAAAACAAGGATAAGAATTTTAAAACAAAGACGTTTCTTGACCGGGAGCCAGTGTGGGTCAGCGAGCACAGGGGGTGATAGGGGACCGGGACTCGGTGTGAGTTTGGACACAGGCAGCAGAGTTTTGGATGACCTCAAGTTTACCGAGGGTAGAATGTAGGAGGCCAGCCAGGAGTGTGTTGGAATCGAAAACAAAGAAAACTGCGGATGCTGGAAATCCAAAACAAAAACAGAATTACCTGGAAAAACTCAGCAGGTCTGGCAGCATCGGCGGATGCTGCCAGACCTGCTGAGTTTTTCCAGGTAATTCTGTTTGTGTGTTGGAATCGTCGCGTCTGGAGGCAACAAAGGCAGGAATGAGGGTTTCCACAGCGGATGAGCTGAGACCGGGGTGGAGTCGGGCTACGTTACAGAGGGGGAAATGGGCGGTCTCAGTGATGATGCGGATATGAGGTCAGAACTTCAGCTCAGGGTCAAACGTGACACCGAGGTTGTGATCAGATTGGTTTACATCTCGGGTTGTTGCCAGGGAGAGGGATGGAGTCGGTTGCTAGGGAACGGAGTTTGGAGCGGGGGCCGGTAAACAATGGCTTCAGTCTTCCCAATGTCTAACTGGAGGAGGTTCCTGCCCATCCAGTCCGGATGTTGGATAAGCAGTCTGATAATGGAGAGAGAGTGGGGGGGTCGAGAGAGAGGAGGTGGTGAGGTCAAGCTGGATGTGGTCAGTGTATGTGTGAAAACGAACACCGTGTTTTCAGATGATGTCACTGAGGAGCAGCATGTAGATGAGACAGACGGATAGACCCCTGGGGGGGTGACCAGAGGTAACAGTTTGAGGGCAGGAAGAGAAGCCATTACAAGCGATTCTCTGGCTATGATTAGATGTTCACCCAGCTGGACAACAGTTGGAGGATAATGGTCTGGTCAAACCGTGTCAAAGGCTGCAGACAGGCTGAGAAGGACAAGGAGGGAAAGTTTACCTTCGTCACAGTCACACAGGACCTCACTTGTGAATTTGAAATGAAGGATTGTGGCAGTTTGGAACCGTGATCTAATTGAATGGTTAGGTAGGTTGGAGGGGCTGAATGGTCTCACCCTATTCCTGTGCTTTTACATGTGCACCCTGTGGCCCCATAAACTTGGACTAGGTCAGCGCCGGAGTCCTACCATCCCATCCCCCAGTCACAAATATCTCAGACCATCTGTTCCTCTGACTAACTGTGAGCATAGCCAGAGGTGAACTAGCGTGTATAAAAAATTGGTTTTGTTTTTTAAGGGGGGGCTGGGAGGATAATAGGCCCCCGGAAGAATTTTCAGAACTGGTGATGTTCGACACAAAGAAACAAAAGGACTGTAAAGATACTTCACAATATTTTTTTATTTTTTAAATGACAATTAAATACATAATAATTAGCACTTCCAGTTCCATACAAAATTTAAACATATACAGTAAGATTGCATTTACAGTGCTGGCTAAATTCACAAATGAAATTTATCATAATACCTAAGATAATACTGAAGAACCAAGACTGGAAATCACAGGCTGTAACATTCCTGCGGGCTTTCCCCTCTTCTTTTTGCACAGCATAAGCTGAGGGGAAACACAATAAGGGGTGACCTAGGTAGCAAGTTATTCGATTTGACCATTTTTTGACCAGTGGGTTCCGTATTAGACCAGGGCAGGAATGTGAAGCCCTCCTAGTCTGTACCATTCAGTACCACACAGGATGGTTAGTTACCACCCTTGGGATACAAGATGGGAGTACTGAAATACACGGCAAGTGGTGATGCAGCATACTTGGGAAGAACAGATGGCTTTCGCCTCTTGTTCCCAAATCTCTCCAACCACTAGCTCATTTCTGAGTCTTTTGTTGACTAAACGTGAGAAACCTAAGTGACCGGAGCAGGAATGGGCAATTTGGCCCCTTGATCCTGCTCTGCCATTCAATTCCATCATGGCTGATCTTCTACCCCAGCTCCACCGACCCTCACTACTCTCATATCCCCTACTTTTAAGGAATTGCTTCTGGAGCAAACCCTGAGAAAAATCATTATTTTTGTTCTTAAATGTATTTCTCCCCCATTCTCTTTAGTTTGTTAATTATTCAAAAATTGGAGGTGGGAAAAGGGGCTATTTGACCGAGTGGGGCGGTTGTTGGGCGCAAAAAAGTCATGTGATAAAACCTCCAGGCGTACGTACAACAAGAGTTGGCCACTACCCTAATTACAGCACAAATCGATTTGAGAATGAGGTGTTTTTTTAATCCCCTTGCCCTGCCTGACAGGATGTTTAGGAATATCTCTGTACGGGCCCAGTCTGCTGCCCTGTAAGGCTGCCCTGTAAGGCCTACTCCAGGTTTTGAGGCCTGGAAAGATGGCGCCTGTTTTTGGAGCATTGGGTGACCTGGCCAACTAAATCCCCGATTAAGCTTTAACAAGTCTCCTCCCGCGTGGTGTGAAAATTCTTTCACCACGTTTATGACTGAGAGGTTTGGAAATGGGCCACAAATTGAGAAGCATGCCATTGCCACGGCGACATGACAACACCACGGCACAAACAAGCCCGCCCACATTGCCAGGGAGATGCCGTCATCTTAATAGTCCCTTTTGGCAGTATTGCTGACGGCAACAGGGGTAGGGGGTGGGGAGGGTGGGGGAGGGTGGGGTTTGGCAGGGGAGCGGAGGTTACTTAAATCCATACGAATGGCTTAAACTCGCTGTAAAACCTGGCACAAACATCGCACCCTAGGGATAAGTCGCATCACCAACCCCCACCACCACCCCCACCCCCCCCCAGCCGCCCCCCCACCCACATCGCCAACCACAAAACAAACGAAAGCCACTCTTAAAGACAAACCATAAACACAGATGAAAGCTTTAACACCAGGGCCCAATTTAGCAGAAGCGATATAGGCCTCGCCAACGCTGTTTGCTGAGGTGATGCTGTTGATAGCTTTTCATGGCTTTGGGCCTCGAGATAGTCTCTTTGACCCCAGCTGGCTGGTGGTCTGCGGTACAGCAACTGGCCACGTTGCGCAGCCACCAGGAGTCCGGCCGCTTGAATTCACGTTGTTGGGCTCTGGCTGACCTTGGCTTGTTGCCCGGGAGAGGAACCATCAAGTGTGAAGCATCCCCCTCTTCAAGGCTTTTCATTTTACATGGGGCTGTTGGGGGGGGGGGGGGGAGGGTAGTGGTGGGGGTGGGGGATGAAATGTCGTGTGCGTTGGGAAAGGGTCACCCCACCCCCCCCCCCCCCGCCATAATCCAGGTCGACGTTGTAGGGACGCCAAGGGAACGCATTTTCCGCCCCCCGCTGGTCTCGGAACGCTGGCGCGCTGTCCCTTTAACTCGGGTCAGTTAGCCAAGCCAATCGCGGCTGGACCTTCACCAGAGGCTTCGCTTTACATTAGGTGAGAACTTGCCATCAGGGCCATATCATGCATGTTCACACAGATGGCTGAAAGACATGAAAATTGAGGTCAGGTTGTGCTATTCCTCCCAAAACTGAGAGTCAGCAGAGTTACGTTAGCCCTGGAGTACCACCAGGTTAATCATAAAGTTAAACATTCAGCCCACCATGCACGTGCTGGCCCCCCTCACCCCGCACCGCCCCCCCAACCGCCGCTCTTTCTCTCATAGCCCTGCTTAATTTTTCCCCTTCAAATACTTGTACAATTCCCCTTTCGAAAGTTCCTGTTGAATCTGCTTCCACCGCCCTTTCAGGCAGGGCCTCCCAGACAACTCGCTGTGGGATAAAAATTCTCCTTATCTCCCCCGCCCTGGTTCTTTTCAGTGAGTGGGGAGGGTGGGGTGGGGGGGGGGGGGGGTGGGGGGGGGGGGGGGGTGTTGAAGGCTGGTTTGGGGGAAAGATCTGCCCCAAAACCAGGGACGTTGGAGCCATCTTGCTCACCCTCCCGCTCCACAAGGAAGTGGCAAGTCACTGCGGCTATTCCTCTATGAAAGCAGCACTCTGATGTACAGGGAATCACCGAGGGAGAGTATGTGATAGGGAGGGGGGCTGGGGGAAGTGAGTCGCACCCTAAACTCAACTGAAAAAACACTGGGGTCGTGGGTTTGGGGGTGGTGGGTGGTTAAGTAATGCCCACCCCTCATTGCTTTAGGTGATGCAACCTGGCCCAAAGGACAAAAGAAATGCCACACAGCCTTCAAGACAGATTGAAGGGAAAAGTGGAACAGGATGAAGGGCTGAATGGCCTCCTCCCACATAGACATCCCTCAGTCTCACAGCTGATGCCATCCTAACCCCAACCACCACGCCCCCCACCCCAATCTGTCGTCAGTCTGAATTGCAATGCTCACACCCCCGACTCCTTTCCTCCCTCTCGAAATGGTTTTCACTTCATGAATATAAGAGATAGGAGCAGGAGGAGGCCATTCAGCCCTTCACTGCCGATCTTCTACCTGAACTCCACTTCCCTGCCCACCACGCCCCCCCACCCCCCTCATATCGATTGATTCAATGCCCAAAAACTTTGCTTGTTTTCCATCTATACGTCAAGCTGCCCCCCCAGTCCTCGCTGATAATGACTCTTACCGTCAACGTTTGACTGACGAGGTCTCTGAAGACCCAATCTCCTCTTCAGACGCTTCACCCACCTCTTGGCCCCTCGCTTGAAAGCTGACGGCGTGCCAGTCCCCACCGCCTCGACGCCCTCCTCCTGGGGTCCTTCCGCCGGCAGGAGCTCCCCGAGAGCAGGGTCCACGGGGAAGGGGAGGTCGTCCACCTCCCACCAGGTCTGGGCGAGCTGCCGGCAGAGGGGGCAGGGGAGCTGGCAGAGGCCCGAGGTCTCGGGCTCCACCAGGGAGACCAGGACCCGGAGGCATTCGCTGCAGAAGGTGTGCTGGCAAGGCAAGACTCTGGGGGTCCGAGAGCCCCGGGTGTAGGGGCAGTAGCAGATGGCACACTCTCTTTCTCCAGGCATCTCGCTGGAGCAGGTGGCAAGGTTGTGAGGGATGGTTCAGGCAGCTCCGCCTTTTATACTCGCTCTGGAGGCTTCCCTCACCAGTGATCTCATTCATGTCAGCAAGCCCAGTTTCAAGGGAAATTCCTTTCAGTGTTTTTATTAACAGGAAGCCTAAGGAAACGCTGGCCAAGTTTCACAAGGGCTGATTAACTGTTTTCCCTTCTCTTGTGAGTATTTTCAGAGTCAATGATTTACAGAACGGGAACTCAGGCTCGGAGCTGACTGCTTCCAGAATGAGGGATTGCCAGTTTCTGTGTGGGAGGGAAAATCCCCTCACTTTCCCGCACTACCCCCCCCCCACCACCCCCCCACCCCCCCCTCCCCCCCCCCCCACCACCCTGCCCCTCAAGCCCCCCTCTCGCCGGCCACCACTTCCTTTGACAAACAGCTGTCCAAACCCGGGTTGAAGAAAGGTCTTGCATTTCTGTAGTGCCGGGGGAGTCTCAAAGTGCCTCGCAGCCAACGGAGCCCCTTTGTTGGAATGTAGTCACCGTTGTCGTGTAGGGGGAATGCGGCAGCCAGTTTGCGCACAGCAAGATCCCACCAACACTGAGTAAGACAAATGAGCAAGTGATTTGTCTTTTCTTTAAGTGGTGTTGGTCCCAGGAGAGAACTCTCCCCCCAGTATGTCCTCCACCCACCCCTCTTCTTCCAATAGCGGCCTTGAGACCTTTCACATACCACTCGAGGGGGCAGACGGGTGTTCCTTGGTTCGACAACTCACCCAGAAAGACGGTGCCTCTGAGAATGAAGCACTCCCCTCAGTGCTGGCCCTGGGAGTGTCGGCTTGGATTATGTGCTCCAGACTCGAGTGAGACTTGAACCCATGACCTCCTCTTTCAGGCATGAAAGTGTGGATAATGACCCTCCCATCTCCAACCCTTCCCTCCATCACAACACAACTTCTCTAATTTATGGTTAGCCCCCTCATGATCTTCCTGTCTTCCCAAACACTGCATTGGATCTAAGGAGAAGGGAGAATGGATCAGGAAATTTACCTGAAGCAAGAGGACTTTCATACAGAGAGTGAAGGAGGTTTGTATCACCTCACATCTTCCCTCTTGAAACCTCTCCCCCTCCTTTTGGACACTCCTTAAAACCTCCCCCTATTGGTCACATTCTCACCTCTGAGTCAGAAGGTTCCAGGTTCAAGTCCCACTTCAGGACTTCAGCACAAGAATCGAATGCTGACACTCCAGCGCAGTACTGAGGGAGTGCTGCGCTGTCTGAGGTGCAGTTTTTCTGATGAGACATTAAATCAACACTCACATCTGCCCCCCCCCTCAGGTGGGTGTGAGAGATCCCACAGCCACTACTTTGGAAGAAGAGCAGGGGGGAGTTCTCCCCTGTGTCCTGGGGTCAATATTTATCCCTCAACCAACATCACTAAAACCAGATTACCTGGTTATTATCACGTTGCTGTTTGTGGGAGCTTGCTATGTGCAAATTGGCTGCCTCATTTACAACAGTGACTCCACTTCAAAATGTGCTTCATTAGCTGTAAAAAGTGCTTTGAGACGGCTGGTAGTTGTGAAAGGCGCTATATAAATGCAAGTCTTTCCTTCTGTCTGAGCTTTTGCTCATCTGTCCTTCGGTGGTTCAGTGTCGATTCCTTTCTGAAAACACTCTTGAGGAGGCATGTTGAGATGTGAGACTTTGTGAGAGGTGCTATATAAATGCAAGTTATTACCCTGTCTAATATGTGATTTAAAATGACTTTAGGGGACCATTGGACTGTTTGGGTTTTCTCCAGCTTCCTGCAATCCACATCCCACCTATTTCTTCCCCCTCCTTCCTTGGCCTCACTGGCACCATGGCCAACAGCGCCCCCTTGTGTCCCAATGTGGGCTGAACTCGAGCTTTCTGCTTCAAGCTGCAGCTTTTATTGTGACTTTGAACTGGAAAGAAACTGTGAACTGTTCCTTTTTCACCCCACATGTTACCAGCAAGGACCTCATAGGTCAATTGTGCCCTTTTAGCCACTGTGTACAGTGTCCTACTTGCCACAAAGTCTGCAGACCCCACATCGACCTCATCAGCCACCTTCGGACTCATGGAAGATGAGTGTCCTTGCTAGTGAGGGATATTCAATATCCTGTATATATATATATATATATATGTATATGTATACATATATACACAATATGTATGCACACATTCTCTTCTTTTTCAAGGAGTGTGCCTAGATATTTCCCCCTCCCACATCCCCAGCCTAAAGGGTACTGAGGCCAATTGGCCATAAAATGTGTGTTGAATCAGTCGGGATTATGTTTTAGAAAGTAGCAAAGGACAACCAAAAATTGATATAAAAGGAAAAAAATAGAATGAGAATAAACCAACCAATAATTTAAATACAGACAAAAAGGAGCTGAGCAAAATTTGCCTGCCAACCAATGATCCCCATTGTGTGAGGAGAGAGGGCCATGAGGTGATGAACTACCGACAGTCACTGTCTAGACCCACACGTGAAGGCTGAGCACTTGGCACAAGGGATCGAAGGGCAGGTGATGGAACTCGAGCCCTGGCAACAGTATTTCAGGTGTTAATAGAATCTAAGCCGGTTGGTGGAGTCAGAACCAAGACAGAGCTTTTCTTTAATGGGAACGTTTATTAACTTTCTTCAGCCTTACAGCTCTCCTCTCACACCCAGTGTCTCAGCTGTAACCTATTTATTTATTTATTTATTTTTCCACAGAGGCTGTCAAAAATTGCCATTGCCGACTATATTTCAAGTCGTCAAAGCGGGGTATTGGGAAAAGTTTTCAATAAGCAATAATCGCACCTCGGTTAAACCTCATCGGCTACGATACTACCACTGCGCAAAGCTCAAAGTACTTAATCCATTAATGCCCTTCACCTGTGTACCTAACAATGTCATTAACACATCATTTACCATCAAGGGCACGCAATCGCTTCAACCATGCTGAAAGGAAGAGGGAAGGAATTTGCATTTGTATAGTGGCTTGCATGAGCTCAGGAAGACTTGAACTATTTACAGCCACGTAATTTTTGAAGTACATTCACTGTTGGAGTAAAGAAACACGGCAGGCAATGTATGCACAGCATGATCCCGCAGACATTAATCAGATAAATAACCAGGTCATCAGTTTTAGTGATGTTGGTTGAGAGATAAATAGTGGTCCCAGGACACAGGGGGTGAACTGCAACCACCCACACCGCATCCCCCCACGCCCCCCACCCCACCCCCCGCCCCCAGCCAACTCTTTTCCCAAATAATGGCTGTGGGATCTGTTGTATCCACCTGAGAGGGCAGACAAGACCACAATTTGATATCTCATCCATGCACTCTGACAGTGCAGCACGCACTCAGTACTGGCACTGGGAGTGTCGGCCTGGATTGCAGGTTCAAGTCTCTACAGCAGGACTTTCAACAAAAATCTAGAGTTAAAAGTCTGATGATGATCATGAAAGCATTGTCGATTGACGTAAAACCCCACCTGGCTCACTAATGTCCTTTAGGGAAGGAAATCTGCCCTCCTTACCCGGTCTGGCCTACATGTGACTCCAGACCCACAGCAATGTGGTTGACTCTTAAATGCCCTCTGAAATGGCCCAGCAAGAGACTCAGTTGTAGCAAAGTCTCAAAAAAGGAATGAAACCAGATGGACCACCCGGCATCGACCTAGGCACTGGAAACAACATCACAATCGCAACCCAGTTGACCCTGTAAAGTCCTCCTTACTAACTTCTGGTGGCTAGTGCCAAAATTGGATGAGCTGTCTCACAGGTTGGTCAAGCAACAGCCTGACATAGTCATCCTCACTGAATCATACCTTACAGATAATGTCACAGGCACCACCACCACATCCCTGGGTATATCTGTCCCATTGGCAGGACAAACCCAGCAGAGGTGACAGCACAGTGGTATACAGTCAGGAGGGAGCTGTCCTGGGAGTCCTCAACATTGACCCTGGACCCCATGAAGTCTCATGGCATCAGGTCAAACATGGGTAAGGAAACCTCCTGCTGATTACCACGTACCACCCTCCCTCAGCTGATGAATCAGTGCCTCCTGCATGTTGAACATCACTTGGAGGAAGTACTGAGGGTGACAAGGGCACAGAATATACTCTGGGTGGGGACTTCAATGCCCATCACCAAGAGTGGCTCGGTAGCACCACTACTGACTGAGCTGGCCGAGTCCTAAAGGACATAGCTGCTAGACTGGGTCTGCGGCAGGTGGTGAGGGAACTAACAAGAGGGAAAAACATACTTGACCTCGTCCTCACCAACCTGCCTGCCGCAGGTGCATCTGTCCATGACAGTATCAGTAGGAGTGACCATCGCACAGTCTTTGTGGAGACAAAGTCCCACCTTCACACTGAGGATACTCTCCATCATGCTGTGTGGCACTACCACTGTGCTAAATGGGATTGATTTTGAACAGATTTAGCAATGCGAGACTGGGCATCCATGAGGTGCTGTGGGCCATCAGCAGCAGCAGAATTGTACTCGAACACAATCTGTAACCTCATGGCCTGGCATATCCCTCACTCTGCATCAAGACAGGGGATCAACCCTGGTTCAATGTCTGCACCAGAGTGCTGCTTTGGGCTGCAGTAGAGTGCTTAGTTGGACTTTGGTGACTGAGGGAGTTCAGTGAGGAAGTAACGAGGTGATCCCTTGAGTACCGTGAGTACGGTTGGGTAAGTATTTACTACTTTTATCACTTATAGTTTTTAAGATCTTATTTTATTGTCCATCATTTGTAAGGTCTATATTCTGTAACAACGAGGAGCAGGGAAGACGGGCACTGGAGTAATTGATGTTATTTGATATTAAGTATCTTCCAAAGGTTTAATTTAATTTAAAGGGGTAAGTCAAGGCAGGAGAGCTCAAAGCCGTGGTGTACTCCTCCTGCTCTATGTGGGAGGCCGGGAGCATTTCCAGTGCCCAGGACCAGCTGCAGCTCCTGGAGGCCTGGGTTTCGGGGCTGGAGCCATGGCTGCGGACACTGTGGAGCATCCGTGAGGCAGAGAGTATCATGGATAGAGGTGGTTACTCAACGGGCTAAAAGACCACAGGCAGGAAGGGAATGGGCGATCAACAGGCAGAGCAAAAGGACTAGGGAGGCAATGCAGGAATCTCCGGTGGCTATTCCCCTGCAAAATAGATACACCACTTTGGATACTGTTGGGGGAATGGCTTTCAGGGGAAAGCAGCAACAGTCAAATTTGTTGCACCACAGTTGGCTCTACTGCACAGGGGAGGAGTAAGAAGTGTTTCAGATTCCTGGGACATTGGGACTGGTTCTGGGGCGGTGGGACTAGTAAAAACTGGACAGGTTACACCTGGGCAGCACTGGGATGGATGTCCTAGGGGGGAACATTTGCTAGAGTGGTTGGGGAGGGTTTAAACTAAAATGGTAGGGGGATGGGAACCTATGCAAGGAGACAGAGGAGGGGGAATCAAAGACAAGAACAAAAGACAGAAAGAGGAATAAGAAAAGTGATAGGCAGAGAAATCAAGGGCAAGAATCAAACAGGGCCTCAGTGAAAAATAGTGGGAACGGGACAAGTAATGTTATAAAGACAATCCTTAAGGCTTTGTGCCTTAATGCGAGGAGCAGTCACAATAAAATGGATGCAAATAGATGTAACCAGGTATGATATAGCTGGGATTACGGAGACATGGTTGCAGGGTGACCAGGGATGGGAACTGAACATCCAGGGGTATTCAGTATTGAGAAGGAACAGACAAAAAGGAAAAGGGGGTGAAGTTGCATTACTGGTTAAAGAGGAAATTAACACAATAGTGAGGAAAGATGTTAGCTCCGACGATGTGGAATCTGTATGGGTAGAGCTGAGAAACACTAAGGGGCAAAAAATGTTAGTGGGGGTTGTATAGAGACCCCCAAACTGTAGTGGTAATGTTGGAAATTCGAGACTCATGCAATAAAGGAACATCTGTAAATATGGGTGTCTTTTAATCTGCGTATAGATTGGGCAAATCAAATTAGTAACAACACCGTAGAGGAGGAATTCCTGGAGTGTATACGGGATGTTTTTCTGGACCAACACATTGAGGAACCAACGAGAGAACAGGCCATCCTCGACTGGGTATTGTGTAATGAGAAAGGAATAATTGGCAATCTAGCTGTGTGAGGCCCCTTGGGAATGAGCGACCATAATATGATAGAATTCTTCATCATGATGGAGAGTGACGTAGTGGATTCTGAGACGAAGGTCCTGAATCTTAATAAAGGAAACTATGATAGTATGAGGCGTGAGTTGGTTATGATGGATTGGGAAACGTTACTTAAAGGGATGATGGTGGATGGGCAATGGCAAACACTCAAAGAGCGCATGGGTGAACTGCAACAATCGTTTATTCCTGTCTGGCGCAAAAGTAAAATAGGAAAGGTGGCCAAACCATGGCTTACAAGGGAAATTAGGGATAGTATTAGATGCAAGGAAGAGGCACACAAATTGGCCAGAAAAAACAACAGACCTGAGGACTGGGAGCAGTTTAGAATTCAGCAAAGGAGGACCAAGGGATTGATTAAAAAGGGGAAAATAGAGTACAGGAGTAAGCTTGCGACTGACTGTAAAAGTTTCTATAGGTATGTGAAGAGAAAAAGATTGGTGAAGACAAATGTAGGTTCCTTACAGTCAGAAACAGGGGAATTTATAATGGGGAACAAAGAAATGGCTGACCAACTAAATACATACTTTGGTTCTGTCTTCACAAAGGAGGACACTAATAACATACCAGAAATGTTGGGGAACACAGGGTTTAGTGAGAGGGAGGAACTGAAAGGTATCAGTATTAGTAGGTAAATGGTGTTGGGGAAACTGATGGGATTGAAGGCCGATAAATCCCCAGGGCCTGATAATCTACATCCCAGAGTATTTAAGGAAGTGGCCCTAGAAATAGTGGACGCATTGGTGGTCATCTTCCGAGATTCTATAGACTCTGGAATAGTTCCTACAGATTGGAGGGTAGCTAATGTAACCCCACTATTTAAAAAGGGAGGCAGAGAGAAAACAGGGAATTATAGACCAGTCAGCCTGACATCGATAGTGGGGAAAATTCTAGAGTCCATTATAAAAGATTTAATAGCTGAGCACGTGGAAAACAGTGGCAGAATCGGACAGAGTCAGCATGGATTTACGAAAGGGAAATCATGCTTGACAAATCTACTGGAATTTTTTGAGGATGTAACTAGTAGAGTTGATGAGGGGGAGCCAGTGGATGTGGTTTATTTGGACTTTCAGAAGGCTTTTGACAATAAGAGATTGGCGTGTAAAATTAAAGCGCATGGGATTGGGGCTAGTGTATTGAGATGGATAGAAAACTGGCTGGCAGACAGGAAACAAAGAGGAGGAATAAACAGGTCTTTTTCCAAATGGTTGGCAGTGACTAGTAGGGATTGGTGTTGGGACCCCTGTTATTCACAATATATTAATGATTTAGATGAGGGAACTAAATGTAATATCTCCAAATTTGCAGATGACACAAAGCTGGGTGGGAGGGTGAGCTGGGAGGAGGATGCAGAGATGCTTCAGTGTGATTTGGACAAGCTGAGTGAGTGGGCAAATGTATGGCAGATGCAGTATAATGTGGATAAATGTGAGAGTATCCACTTTGGTAGCAAAAACAGGAAGACAGATTATTATCTGAATGGCTATAAATTGAGAGAGGGGAATGTGCAATGAGACCTGGGTGTCCTTGTACACCAGTCGCTGAAGGTAAGCATGCAGATGCAGCAGGCGGTAAAGAAGGCAAATGGTATGTTGGCCTTCATAGCCAGAGGATTCGAGTACAGGAACAGGGATGTCTTGCTGCAATTGTACAGGGCCTTGGTGAGACCACACCTGGAATACTGTGTGCAGATTTGGTCTCCTTATCTGAGGAAGGATGTACTTGCTATAGAGGGAGTGTAGCGAAGGTTTACCAGACTGATTCCTGGGATGGCGGGACTGACATATGAGGAGAGATTGAGTTGATTAGGATTATATTGGCTGGAGTTCAGAAGACTGAGGGGGGATCTTATAGAAACCTATAAAATTCTAACAGGACTAGACAAGGTAGATGCAGGAAGGATGTTCCCGATGGTGGGGGAGTTCAGAACCAGGGATCACAGTCTGAGGATATGGGGTAGACCATTTAGGACTGAAATGAGGAGAAATTTCTTCACCCAGACAGTGGTGAGCCTGTGGAATTCGTTACCACAGAAAGTAGTTGAGGCCAAAACATTGTATGTTTTCAAGAAGGATTTAGATATAGCTCTTGGGGTGAAAGGGATCAAAGGGTATGGGGAGAAAGGTTATTGAGTTGGATGATCAGTCATGATCATAATGAATGGTGGAGCAGGCTCGAAGGGCTGAATGGCCTACTCCTGCTCCTAGTTTCTATGTTTCTATGTAATGAAGAGTGCAGGAGGGCATGCCAGGAGCAGCACCAAGCATACCTAAAAATGAGGTATCAATTTGATGAAGCTACAACACAGGCTACTTGCGTGCTAAACAGCATATGCAGCAAGTGATGGACAGACCTAAGCAATCCCACAACCGATCAGATCTAAGCTCTGTAGTCCTGCCACATCCTGTCATGAATGGTGGTGGACAATTAAACAGGAGGAGGAGTCTCCACAAATATCCCCATCCTCAATGATGGAGGAGCCCAGCACATCAGTGTAAAAGATAAGACTGAAGCATTTGTAACAATCTTCAGTCAGAAGTGCTGAGTGGATGATCCATCTCAGCCACCTCCAGAGACCACAAGCATCAGCCAATACGAGTCTCTCCACGTGATATCAAGAAACAGCTGAAGGCACTGGTCAGTGCAAAGACTATGGGCCCTGAAAATATTCTGGCAATAGTACTGAACATTTGTGCTCCAGAACTTGCCGCGCCCCTATCCAAGCTGTTCCAGTACAACTGCAACACTGGCATCTAACCGGCTATATGGAAAACTGTCCAGGTATGTCCTGTACACAAAAAGCAGGACAAATCCGACCCGGCCAATTACTGCCTCATCAGTCTACTCTCGAACATCAGTAAAGTAATAGAAGGGGTCATCAACAGTGCTATCAAGCGGCACTTGCTTAGCAATAACCTGCTCACTGACACCCAGTTTGGGTTCTGCCAGGGCCATTCAGCTCCTGACCTCATTACAGACTTGGTTCAAACATGGACAAAACAGCTGAACTCCCGAGGTGAGGTGAGAGTGACTGTCCTTGACATCAAGGCAGCATTTGACTGAGTGTGACATCAAGGAGCCCTAGCAAAACTGGAGTCAATGGGGATCAAGAGGAAAACTCTCCGCTGGTTGGAGTCATACCTAGCACAAAGGAAGATAGTTGTGGTTGTTGGAGGTCAGTCATCTCAGCTCCAGGACATCACTGCAGGAGTTCCTCAGGGTAGTGTCCTCGGCCCAACCACCTTCAGCTGCTTCATCAATGACCTTCCTCCCATTATAAGGTCAGAAGTGGGGATGTTCGCTGATGATCGCACAATGTTCAGCACCATTCACGACTCCTCAGATACTGAAGCAGCCCATGTCCAAATGCAGCAAGACCTGGACAATATCCAGGCTTCGGCTGAAAACTGGCAAGTAACATTCGTGCCACACAAGTACCAGGCAATGATCATCTCCAACAAGAGAGAATCCAACCATCATACCTTGATGTTCAACGGCATTACCATCACTGAATCCCCCACTATCAACATCCTGAGGGTTACCATTGCCCAGAAACTGAACTGGACTAGCCATATAAATACTGTGGCTACAAGAGCAGGTCAGAGGCTGGGAATGCTGTGGTGAGTAACTCATCTCCTGACCTCCCAAAGCCTGTCCGCCATCCACAAAGGAACCAGTCAGGAGTGTGATGGAATACTCTCCACTTGCCTGGATGAGTGCAGCTCCAACAACACTCAAGAAGCTTGACACCATCCAGGACAAAGATTGACACCACATCCAGAAACGTTCTCTCCCTCCACCACTGACGTACAGTAGCAGCAGTGTGTGTACCATCTACAAGGTGCCTTGCAGGAATTCACCAAGGCTCCTTTGACAGCAGCTTCCAAACCCATGACCACTACCATCTAGAAGGACAAGGGCAGCAGACACATGGGAACACCACCACCTGGAAGTTCCCTTCCAAGTCACTCATCATCCTGACTTGGAAATATATCACCGTTCCTTCACTGTCACTGGGTCAAAATCCTTTAACTCCATTCCTAACAGCACTGTGGGTGTACCTACACCGCATGGACTGTATTGATTTATTAATGCAGCTCACCACCACCTTCTCAAGGGCAATTAGGGATGAGCAATAAATGCTGGCCCAGCCAGTGACTCCCACAACCCGTAAATGAATTAAAATTCTGGCCACTGAGCCACAACTTACAACTGGGGCCATTTAGTAACCATTCTGTTCCATATTTGGTGCGAGTGGGGTGAAGGAGAATGGGCCTGAAATTCCCAGTGATCAGCTGGACTCCCACCATGAGGTTGACAGGCTCACCCTGCCTGCCTCTCTTCCGCAGTCTTGTCCATGCCCTTTGAAGGGTAAACAGGCAGTGCCCATAGGTATTTGGAGGCATTTTGTGCCTAGTCCTCACCATAGAGTATGGAGTGTCTTATCAACATAAGCAGTATAGATTCATAGAGTCATATGATCCATTAGGGGAACATTCAAACCTCGTGCATGTGCTGGGTCTCTGAAAGAGCTATCCAATTAGTCCCACTCCCCCTGATCTTTCCCCATATCCCTGCATCTGGTTCATTTAAAATTATTTCTCAAATTCCCCTTTTGAAAGTTCCTATTGAATCTGCTTCCACCCCCCTGTCAGGCAGCGCCTTCCAGATCACAACAACTTGCTGTGTTTAGAATAAAATCTCCACATCACCTCCTCTGTCAATCACGTTAAATCTGCATCCCTCTGGGACCAACCCTTGTGTTACTGAAAACAGTTTCTCTCTAGTTACTCTACCCAAACCCTTAATACTGGTGTCAGCCATGGCTCGCTCATGCTTCTGAGTCAGAAGATTGTGGGTTCAACTCTAGAGACTTGAATACATGATCCATGCTGGCACTCCCAGTGCTGTTCCAAGGGAGTGCTTATGAAGGAATGCAGCTATAAATACAAAGTAATGAGAGTCCAGCTATAAATAAGGAGTTATAAGTTTAAAAAGAGTGATTCTCCTATGAAGCAGAGATTAAAAATTAAAAGCAGAGTTCATTTGCTGGACAAAGGTTTAAAAGTTTACAAACATGCTTGGGCATAATGGTGTCCTCGAGGACAACAACATCCTGTGGCACATCTTTCATCACAAGGCAGTTCTGAAAAAAACAGGAACTGATCTTTATATCACCCCAGCAAGTCATCGACAAATTGTAAGGTACTACAATCTAACAATGGATAACATTTATGTTGACCCTAAATTAACTTGTTAACTGAATCCTGGAAGCTCTCAGTATCCTGTAAATGTAAAAAATGTTGAGAGTGCTCAACATATTCCCTGCTGATTCATTTCTTTTATGGTATAATTATTGGAACCACACGGCCGGAGGTTTAGATCCATTGGGTTCACTCCAGCGCCTCTCAGGTAAATGTACGCTGCTGTACTTTAGTGATGATGGTTCTCTTAATTTGGATGGAGGTATCTCACTAGACTCGGTAGCTTTGTACTTGGGGATTTAGGTGAAATTCTACTTGAAATATTGATGGATATCTTAAATATCTCTGTAACTTCAATAAGACTTGGATTCTCTGTGAGATACAAGATTATACTTTTCCTAAAACTATCAATGTTGCGATTACCATCAAAAGTGAATAACATGTTTGTTTCCTTAATAAACTTTGATGTAATTTAGAAAATATTTCATCTCATATATTCTCCTGTAACCAGGCTCCAAAACCCCATCTCCACACACTCCTCATTGGAGAGGCACATTGTTGAGGAGAGGTGTCTGGACCCTTACAGATTCCGGGTGGTTTTAATGTGGATAAAACTTGTTAAAAAGGCTGCCTGGAGGACGTTAATATTCTCTGGTGGTTCCTTTCCTTCAGAAAGAGTTAGATCAGTTCTTCGGACCCACTTGAGTGTCTGTGAGGCCTGCCTTTCTCAACCTTAACTGAGAGTGATCACTTATTTTAATATTCAGTTATGGGATGTTGGCTTCACTGGCTGGGCAAGCATTTATTGCCCATTCCTAGTTGCCCTTGAGAAGGTGGTGGTGAGCTGCCTTCTTGAGCCGCTGCAGTCCATGTGGTGTAGGTACACTCACAGTGTCATTAGGGAGGGAGTTCCAGCATTTTGACCCAGCGACAGTGAAAGAACGGCCGATATATTTCCAAGTCAAGATGGTGAGTGGCTTGGAGGGGAACTTGGTGTTCCCATGTGACTGCTGCCCTTGTCCTTCTAGATGGTAGTGGTCGTGGGTTTGGACTGTGCTGTCGAAGGAGCCTTGCTGAGTTGCTACAGTGCATCTTTTAGGTGGTACACACTGCTGCCACTGTGCGTCGATGTTGGAGGGAGAGAGTCTTTGTGAATGGGGTGACAATGAATTGGGCTGCTATGTCCCGGAGGATGTCGAGCTTCTCGAGTGTTTGCTGGAGTTGCACTCATCCAGGCAAGTGGGGAGTATTCCATCACACTCCTGACTTGTGCCTTGTAGATGTTGGACAGGCTTTGGGGAGTCAGGAGATGGGTTACTCACTGCAGGATTCCTAGCCTCTGACCTGCTCTTGTAGCCACAGTATTTATATGGCTGGTCCAGTTCAGTTTCTGGTCAATGGTAACCCTCAGGATGTTGATAGTGGGGGATTCAGCGATAGTATTGCGATTGAATGTCAAAGGGCGATGGTTAGAATATCTCCTATTGGAGATAGTCATTGCCTGGCACTTGTGTGGTATGAAATGTTACTTATCAGCCCAAGCCTGGATTTTGTCCAGGTCTTATTGCATTTGGACATGGGCTCCTTCAGTATCTGAAGAGTCACGAATGGTGCTGATCATTGTGCAATCATCAGCGAACATCCCCAATTCTGACCTTATGATGGAAGGAAGGTCATTGATGAAGCAGCTGAAGTTGGTTGGGCCAAGGACACTACCCTGAGGAACTCCTGCAGTGATGTCCTGGAGCTGAGATGACTGACCTCCAACAACCACAACCATCTTCCTTTGTGCTGGGTATGACTCCAACCAGCGGAGAGTTTCCCCCCTGATTCCCATTGACTCCAGTTTTGCTAGGACTCCTTGATGCCACACTCGGTCAAATGCTGCCTTGATGTCAAGGGTAGTTACTCTTATCTCACCTCTGGTGTTCAGCTCTTTTGCCCATGTTTGAACCAAGGCTGTAATGTGGTCAGGAGCTGAGTGGCCCTGGTGGAACCCAAAGTGAGGGTCAGTGAGTAGGTTATTGCTAAGTAAGTACCACTTGTTATCACTGTTGATGACCCCTTCCATCACTTTACTGATGATCGAGAGTGGACTGATGGGGAGGTAATTGGCCAGGTTGGATTTGTCCTGCTTTTTGTGTACAGGACATACCTGGGCAATTTTCCACACAGCTGGGTAGAAGCCAGTGTTGTAGCTGTACTGGAACAGCTTGGCTAGGGGCACGGCAAGTTCTGGGGCACAAGTCTTCAGTACTATTGCTGGAATATTGCCAGGACCCACAGCCTTTGCAGTATCCAGTGCCTTCAGCTGTTTCTTGATATCACGTGGAGTGAATCAAATTGGCTGAAGACTGGCATCTGTGATGCTGGGAACCTCCGGAGGAAACCAAGATGGACAATCTACTTGGCACTTCTGACTGAAGATTGTTGCAAATGCTTCAGCCTTATCTATTGCACTGATGTTCTGGGCTCCTCCATCATTGAGGATGGGAATATTTGTGGAGCCACCTCCTCCAGTGAGTTGTTTAATTATCCAGCACCATTCACAACTGGATGTGGCAGGACTGCAGAACTTAGATCTGATCTGTTGGTTGTGGGATCGCTTAACTCTGTCTATCACTTGCTGCTTATGTTGTTTGGCACACAAGTAGTCCTGTGTTATAGTTTGACCAAGTTGACACCTCATTTTTAGATATGTCTGGTGCTGCTCCTGGCATGCCCTCCTGCACTCTTCATTGAACCAGGGTTGATCCCTTGGCTTGATGGTAATGGTAGAGAGGGGGATATGCTGGGCCATGAGGTTACAGATTGTGTTCGAGTACAATTCTGCTGCTGCTGATGGCCCACAGCACCTCATGGATGCCCAGTCTTGAGTTGCTAGATCTGTTTGAAATCAGGACGGTGGTGGTGCCACACAACACGATGGAGGGTATCCTCAATGTGAAGATGGGACTGTGTGGTGGTCACACCTACCGATACTGTCATGGACAGATGCATCTGCAGCAGGCAGGTTGGTAAGGTTGAGGTCAAGTATATTTTTCCCTCTTGTTGGTTCCCTCACCACCTGCTGCAGACCCAGTCTAGCAGCTATGTCCTTTAGGACTCGGCCAGCTCGGTCAGTAGTGGTGCTACCGAGCCACTCTTGATGATGGACATTGAAGTCCCCCACCCAGAGTACATTCTGCACCCTTGTCACCCTCAGTGCTTCCTCCAAGTGATGTTCAACATGCAGGAGGCATTGATTCATCAGCTGAGGGAGGGCAGTATGAGGTAATCAGCAGGAGGTTTCCTTGCCCATGTTTGACCTGATGCCATGAGACTTCATGGGGTCCAGTGTCGATGTTGAGGATCCCAGGGCAGCTCCCTCCCGACAGTATACCGCTGTGTCCCCACCTCTGCTGGGTCTGTCCTGCTGGTGAGACAGGACATACCCAGGGATGGTGATGATGGATTCTGGGACATTATCTGTAAGGTATGATTCCGTGGGGATGAATATGTCAGGTTATTGCTTGACTAGTCAGTGAAACAGCTCTCCCAATTTTGGCACAAGGCCCCAGATGTTAGTAAGGGGGCTTTGCAGGGTCAACAGGGCTGAGTTTGCCATTGTTGTTTCTGGTGCCTAGATCCATGCCGGGTGCTCCATCTGGTTTCATTCCTTATTGGTTTTCTAGCGATTGTGATACAACTGAGTGGCTGGCTCGGCTATTTCAGAGGGGAATTAAGAGTCAACCACGTTGCTATGGGTTTGGAGTCACATGTAGGCCAGACCGGGTAAGGACAGCAGATTTCCTTCCCCAAAGGACATCAGTGAACCAGACGGGTTTCTGAAACAATTGACAATAGTTTCGTGGTCATCATTAGACTTTCAATTCCAGATTTTTCAAATTCCACCATCTACCGGAGTGGGATTTGTACCCGAGCCCCCAGATCATTATCCCGCGTCCCTGGACTACTAGTGTAGTGACAATACCACTTCATCTGAGGAGTATAGCTCATCCAGAATAGTCTCAAAAAGGAGCTCGGATTAGAATGCATTTAATGCTGCTCTCTCAGACATATGGTGGCTTTCAGATGAGCCATTAAACCGAGAGTCCCGTCTGCCCTCTCAGGTGGGAGTAAAATATCCCACGGCCACTATTGCAAAGAGAGCAGGGGGAGTTCTCCCCAGCATCCTGGCTCAATAGTTATCCACAAGCAACATCACAAAAGCAGGTGACCTGGTCATGATCACATTGCTGCTTGTGGGAACTTGCTGTGTGTAAATTGGATGCTGTGTGTCCCGCTACTCGTCAAAAGTACTCCAATGGTTGAAGTGCTCCATGATACCCTGTGGTTGTGAAAGGTGCTATATAAATGCAGTTCTGTTTATTTTAGTAATATTGCAATTTGCTTTTGTTGCAGTTTATTTGATAATTAAGTTCCTTTCATTAGTTGCGGCCCTTAAAAAAAGGCTGGAGGTTGTGGGCTGAGTGTGAATGAGTTTCTGTTCGGTCGTACTTGTTTGAATCCATTGGGAGAAGGTAAGATGTTTTATTGTATTAATTGTACTGGCTTCTGTCAGGTGACATACCCTCAGAACCACCCTCCCCCAATCCCCGATTGGTCCAAATGAAGTTGGCCCATTAATGAGGCCTAAACTGAAGGCCTGTGAATTACCTGCTACCCAACACCAAATAAGGAAAGCTCATCATTGGTCAATTGGAGCCCAATGGTTTAAATACCAGTCAAGCGTGTGAGTTGATATTGTGCCTTTTGTGGCTGGTTTTTTTTCCCTGTTGTGAAGTGAGTAGCATTGTGTGGTGGACTGGTTGGTTTGGATTGGGCCAACACCATGAACTCTCAAATTTTAGGGTGAGTGTATTGTTTTCCCCCAGTTGGCCCTGATCTGCTTTGGCCTGTGACTATAAAATAGTCAATTATTTTTCTCTTTCCCCTAACTAGATTATTGTTGCTCCTGGCAGCATTGAGCACAGAAGTGAAAACCGACCCACCCCCTGGTAAGCTGCTGCCTTTTCTTTCCAGTTTCAATATAGCTTGTCCTTGGCTGGATATTTGGCTTGTTCTCTAGGTAATGAGCTATCCCTGAATTGAGGCATCTTCAAGGGTTCTTCTGACTTTTGGATCTACTTTGTTGTTCCCAAGATGCTTGCCTTAGTTCTGACCTGTATTAGCATCTAGTTGTATCCCAGGGAGGAACATTGAATGTTCCTTCATCCTGTAACAATCTGCCCTATTTTGACTGAATTCAGGTGATAGAAGAAACCATTCATTTGAGCCTATGCTTTCGAAGTTCAACAAATTCTCCACATTGAACCTGAACTTGCCTGGTTTTTAACCTTTCTGTGGAATGCTGCATATATAAATCTGAAGGTCTTATCTAATCATGGTCTTGGATGTGGATCACTTTGTAATGTTGAGTTGTTTTAAATTCCCAATATGTCAGCAAACATCCTTCAGACTAAGGTGTTCTAAAACAGATAAAAACAAAAACTGCGGATGCTGGAAATCCAAAACAGAATTACCTGGAAAAACTTAGCAGGTCTGGCAGCATTGGCGGAGAAGAGTTGACGTTTCGAGTCCTCGTGACCCTTCGACAGAACTTGAGTTCACTCAAGTTCTGTCGAAGGGTCATGAGGACTCGAAACGTCAACTCTTCTCTGCCAGACCTGCTAAGTTTTTCCAGGTAATTCTGTTTTTGTTCTAAAACACATTCCCTTATCCCCATCTACATATCAAATCTTTGATCTGACTCTAGATTAGTGAAGGTCCATGTCCTGCCTTGACAAAATGCTAATTATTTTTACATGATCCCTTTCTGAAGGAACTATCCAAAGAGAATGCCGAGATCGTTACTTCTACATCTGGATTGATAAGAGCTTTTTGTTTTCCCAAAATTGGAACATTGATGCAAGTGGTAAGCTCGTCCTAAAACTATCCATCCTGTTAGTGTGATGGTCTTCCTGACTGCATGGCCACCTTGGCATTAATTGTTAACTCCTTCTAAATGAAGGAAGGGAGGGGGAAGGAAGGGGAAGTGACAAGAACTGTGTATGCAAATATCACAAGTGAATGAATAGGTACAAAAATGTCAAGGGCCACTAGAATGTTGGCTGCCTTCTAGAAGAAGCTGGAATATGAGAGTAGGAATGGATTTGTGTGGACTATAGTAGCTTCACCACCACACCTTGAAGGATATATTGGAGGAGGTGCAGTGTAGATGCCCCAAAATGATATCGGGGCTGAAAAGGTACATTACAAGAACAGGTGACACAGACTAGGCTTGTATACCCTTGAGTTAAAGATTAGGGGCTGAGCTAATCACGGTGATTTAAAATTAATAATAAATGTGCTCGATATTCCTCCTCTGATGTAGGAACTGCAGAACCAGGTGGACAAAATTTAAAACTAGGCAGTTCAGGGGTGATGTCAGGAAGTACTTGTTCACACAGGAATCTTCAGCTGAGGATGAAGGAATAAATTTTCTGCACAAGTAATAAGGGTGGGCAAATGAGGTTTGTTTAAAAATCAGCTGATTATTGAACTATGGAACAGGCTGAATTTGTGATTCTCACTTTAAGAGACATGACCTAAAATCACTAGAATTTTGGTCACGAGCAATTTTAAATATTTAAACTGTAGCAACTGACATAGTTTGGGCACTTGACTGGAAGCAACTCTTTGCCCTTGTCCTGTTTATTCCATCTCTTCCTTTTTCTCTAGATGATTCTAGAAACAAGTTTCCTCTGACTCCTCAGTTTACAGCCATGTGTGGCTTCACTGTCACCTCCGATAAATGGGGGAATCCAGAGATCAGAGCTTCTTTCCTTGCCTGTTTGGTTCAGAATGACGTGAGTAATGTCTCTTCAGGAGAATAGTGGGGTGGTACAGCTTGAAGTCTTTTCACCTCCTGACATGACTACAGGATGGTTGGGCAGTAATAAAAATGTATCTCCTCCATGTAACCCCCTCCATCCACTGGGGAGATGGAAGGGCAGAACCCTTTGGTGAAATCCATCCAATGTCCCTCCCTTGAAGGAGCAGCACACCATCTAAAGGAAGTGAGAATATTTTGGCAAGTCTAACTGGCTCTAGTTGGGGATAAAGATTCCTCTATTTGGATAGTTGTTGGGAGATTCCGGGTTTATTTGAGGGCTATCTAGCTAGAAGCCCCCATGAGGGATTGAAATGATCGTTGCTAGGAAAAGGACTTGCTTGGCTTTAATTGAGCTGCACCATAATGCACAAGAAAAGGGTCCTGGAGATCATTCTAGAATTTCCCTATCTAGATACTGTAGATGGCCTGCACCCCCCACACCCCCTGCTTGAACTGCAAGCTGTAAACTATGTTAACCGAACTCTCCGTCCAAGATTGTGGTGTCATCAAGCTGTTATCACATCAATGTGGTTAACTCTGGCTGCCTTCTGAAGTGGTTAGCCACTGGTTACCCTCTCCATCAATGGGATGGGCAATAAATATCATAATGCCCACTTCTTCAATCAAAGACTAAGACCATTTGGTCTTCTAATGGACTGTTCTGAGTCTGTTTAACAAAACCATTTCATGCTGAAGTTTAATTTTCATTCCTCCATGTTTCATCCTTAGAACGATGACACCTTCTCACTCAACATCCATTTAAATATTGAGAACCAGTTCATTCCTGGTCTCTTCTCTACTTACACTTTCTCCATGACCTGTGGACTTGGATATCAATGGAGTTCCAGGGAAATAGTTTGTGAAGAGAACTATATGGAGGTAATCTTCCAGTATACTATCTTTTTGAATGTCACCTTGCATTACAGTCTGGCCTTGTATTAATTAACTTGGTCAAATTTGTGTCTGACAGATCAAGTCATATCACATGCTAACCTTTGAGTAACATGAACTAGGTGACCATTAATACATGGGCTACTAGGCCCAACACCAGCATTTTATGCTTCCCTCCATCTCTTTCCCCATGGTGTATTCTTCAATTCCTTAATGTTTATCTAACTTCCACTCTCCCTGTGCTAGAGTTCCACATCTCACCACTCCCTGGGTAATGTTTTCTCCTGAATCATTATTGAATGTTTACACTAAATAACTTGCCTTCCATTTTGAAGGACCTCTGGTCAGTCTTTCACCTGCCCCAACATAACTGATCTCTCCTGATGGCTGTTAACTCTCCCTCATGAATGGGCACACCTAGGTTTCCGGCAGTGTAGGATTTTCAATCCTTATCAAATTTCTAAACCATAAGACATAGGAGCAGAAATTAGGCCATTTGACCCATAAATTCTGTTCTGCCATTCAATCATGGCTGATAAGATTCTCAACCCCATTCCCCTGCCTTCTCCTCCTTCCCTCACCCTCACATCTAGTGAGTCTTTATCTTTGACAGAACCGATACTTTGGGCATTCTTAAAGTTACAACCATTCAGTTGCCACTGAAAAGAGATATAGAAACGATGCCTGGCTTTTTGATCACTAGATTTCTCTTTCCTATAGGTTTCTGTTAGAAGATTGTTCCCTGGTATTGCTGAAGAACAAATGGAGATTGAGGACTGGGAAGCAGTTATACCAGCAGTAAGTATCATTCTCACTGAGCATGAGACATGTACAATAACCCACTTGTCAATATCCTTGCAGTGTTCCCTCAATTCCTTACTAAGATTTCAAATTTGAATTCTCTACCATAGCTATACATTTGGTTTTGATATTAATCAAGCCACATTCTTCAAATTGAGGAGCTTTTAAAATAGGTGAGGAACATTTAAAATTGGCAAGAGCCAGGGGGGAGTAGACAGTTCTTAGCTTAAACTGTGATCTGAAATGCATTGTGTGGAAGGGTTGTTGGTTAATGAAAATCAAAATACTTCAGAATTTGGGAAGTGACCTGCATCCCACAAGCACCAGATGTGTTATGCTTATAGCCAACTAAGTTGTTTGGAAATCTCTTTCCTTCATGTAGGAAGCATGAGCTGCCACATAAAATGCACATGGAAGATTCAGTTAATCATGTTAACAGGAATCCTCCCTGTATATTGTCCTGAAAAGGGGCTTTTCATATTGGTTTTCTATAATATCTGAGCTGGTGGTTAGTGCTTTGTCTTTAAAGCATAACCTGAGTTTGAAAGTGTGCTGGATCTGAAGTTTAAATCCAGACCAAATCTCTCTCTTTGTCCTAGGCTCAAGAGGCCATTACCTCAGTCTGGCAGATTGTATTCCAAGTGGCTGAAGGGGAGATCACACAGCTCAAGACTATGACAACCACAGAAGCTCATGCTCTTGGATATGGTGTTAACACGACCGCTTCACGAGTTGTGTTCAGAGCCCCTTACAAATCCAATGAATCCAGCATTATAATGGTAAGTGGCATCAGCATAAAGCCCAAACTAGGCCAATGATTATGAACCAGGTTTTGCTGTCTATTGAGCTGCTCAACGTCTGAGAGGTGTGGGAATAAACCAGCTTGCATCCAGTTCTGGAATACCACTGATTTCATGTTGATCTAACTAACTGCTCCATAAGTCCCCTACCACCACTATATGCTATAACTCCCAATAACATTTAGATAACTTTAATAACTGAGGAGATATTGGCCCATCCTCAAGGGCAGACCTTGGTTTAACATGTCATCCAAATTGTAGCACTGCTTCTTCTGGAGTGGAACTCCCACTTACAACTTGCTGCTTCTGAGGTGCATGTTGTCCACTGAGCAATGGCACCTGATCCAGTTACTGCAAGTACAAATGGCAGAAATACTGCTTGTAATGAGTGGAGACCATTAAACCTCTCCCTGCTGTATCCATTCTGAACTCTCCAATGCATCTTGCACTTGCTCGTTTTAAAGCCTATGAAGTTTCATTAGTCTCCTGTCTCCTCTTATCTAAGATTGACAACATGCCAGTTGAAAGCATTAAGGCAACAGTCTTCTACAAGCAAAGATGGCTGATCCTGCTAGTTGACAGCTCAATTGCTTGCCCAGTTGGTAAGTTGAGAAGCTTCACATCTAACTTGATTTTGATCTATTTGGCTCCTATGATGAATTAAGACATGCATTAGCCAATCCTGGAGTATCACAGTGACAATCCTTTAGTTGTACCAATTTCCGCCCAGCCAGAAGCCTCGGATGTATTTGGAACTGACCAAACCATTTCTCGATTCTTTCAGGTCCAGCAATCTTGAAAAACGACCAGCTGGTCTGGCCCACCCCAAGGATTTTGAATCCTCTGGTATTTCCTGCCAATATAACGGCAGACATGGTGACTATGGGAATTGATGGGCAGTTTCTGGATGATGACACTCTGGAGAAGAGGGGTTATGAGCTGTACATCAACATTTCTGTAATAGCCATTTCTATCCCAGTTGGAGCAGAAGGAGGCTTGACCAAGGTAGGATGTGTCTATCTTCTAACCACTACTCCGTCAATAGAGAAGGTTTCCTGAATTACCTTGGCACAAACCTCACTGCTATAAACTTGTTAACCTTTCTTAATCTATTATCTCTTAAACTCCATCT
This sequence comes from Isurus oxyrinchus, assembly GCA_026770705.1. Taxonomy (NCBI): domain Eukaryota; kingdom Metazoa; phylum Chordata; class Chondrichthyes; order Lamniformes; family Lamnidae; genus Isurus; species Isurus oxyrinchus. The sequence goes on from JANJGN010000033.1 coordinate 17,981,919, forward strand.
GCATGGTTTTTAAACTTGATGGACAGCCTTTCAGTTGCCTAGGCCTGAAGCTATTATTGCTCATTTAGCCCTTAATGTTCCCAAGGCAATGAACTAGCCCCTTCATGTAATATCAGTAAGCATCACTTGGATCAATTAATGACTACATTAACATGCATTCCCTTGACAGTAACCATACTAAGCCTCTTTCTATCCTCCCAGAGTCATGTAATCAACAACACCTATGGAATCATCTACAACATCCACTTGCTTCTGGAGCATCAGTGGCTAGACCATCTACAGGAACTGACTCAGCATAGAATATATCGCCTGGCATCTACTCCCTTCATTCCTAGAGTTCCTAATGTCATTGGTGAGTGTTCCTCCATTGAGGATATCCCTTCCCAGACTCATTGGCTACAGGAGTACTTGAGACACCATGAAGCACAAAAAACCTCCCTCAAACGGACAGTGTGATGTCTTGTTTAAGATCACGATTGGGCCAGGACAGTAAGCTCCCAGGATCTTCAAGGTAATGTAGTGGGCATTCTTGCATCTAGGCAGGGGGTGGGGTGGTGCTAGGGAGCAGTTGTGGTGACAAATGAAGCTTTTTGGCCAAAAGATGATATCAGGGCAGCATTTGGTCAATATTGACATGACTCCATTTGTGCTCCAGTCCATGAAATGGGTTTGGGCCCCCAAACTCAGAATAGTACAGTCTACTGGCAACTTCAGAATTGCTCAGTTTCTTGATGGGGACAGGTTGGGTTTAAATTTCCAACTTGGTTTTGAAGCAGATTGTATGGGAACAACATGGCTGCCATGTAATATCCTAAAGCTAAAATTCTTTTTACTTTTTTTTTTTAGATACTGACACCACTCATCCCAAGAAACACTTCAATATCACAGTGGGACCCTTCCTTCCTGATGTGGAGCTGGTATCCATAACAGTGGCTGACAGAAATCTCTCTGTAGATGAGTTGAAGAGACACGGCTACAGTATTGACCCTATTGTCTATCCTAATGATACTATTGGCTTCACCATAGTGGTTGATCTTGGAGCACCTTTCATAAAACAGCAGGTATTTCCTCATGTGGAGGCACAAGTTTCTTATCCTCAATACGAGTTGTTAGTATCAACTATTGCTCCCTTTACCTGTTCTACAAGCTCTTGACTAAAAGCCACTTGCAGCATGGGTGGTATTGACCTGGTGACCTCTGTACACATTCCATTACCATAGCCATGGTGCTTAGGATCTCATTTTGATTGAAGACCTTGGCAATTACCAGTGTAGCTTAAATTTGATCCGTGACTTTGTTATTGCAGATCCAACTGTAACTTTCTATACAAAGTAAAACACTTTGTTAAATTTCCTAGTATCTCTATGATGACATCAGAAGATACACGATGAACATGACTTTAATCTTCAATGTGATACCAGATGAGGTCTTCACTTTCCCAGTGATAAAAATGGTTGATGTGCATGATGTTGGTGAGTATGTGTTAGCTTAAGCCATGAAAACCACACCTCCAACGGGAGAATTTGAAGCTACAGTTAATGACCTTGAGAAAAGAATAAACTTATCGGTTTTTTGCCTCTAGTGCTGGATGGATGTGCAGTAGTCACTTCTCTCATTCTGTCCACTAACAGGACATGGGGTACATCTTAGCTGTACTTCAGGTGACGGAGTTTCAAAATTGTCAGGTATCTTTTGAATCTCATCTAGAACCATAACATTCCAACGGATTCACTTAATGATGGCTTGAATGTTTCAGTTTGAAAGCTCCTGATCTGTAAATACAAGTCACTAAAAATCCAGGAGAAGCTTCATTACCTAGATCAGTGACAGCAAGGAACTATCTATCATGGCTAAGGTTCCCTCATTTGTTTAGGGGGGGGTGGGATAGAAAAAGCTGATACATGGTATTGGGGAGGAGAGAATAGGATATGCTGATTGGCAGTAGGCTCATATGGAACCGAGATCAGGCTGCTGGCCTTCTGTAATGTCTTGGTTGTTTTTCAGTGCTTCCCGTTATGATGGGCTACTGTGGAGATGCTGCACTCTACCTGCAACTGAAGCATGGCAATCTGGATCACTACTGGCTTCCTTATGTTGCTGATGAGCTGCTTAGTTTTGAACTAGCTCAGGTGTATGGTTACATCACCATGGAGAATGGAACACACTTTTCCCTGGCAGTCCCCCTCTCTTCACCAAGAGTTATTCATGAGGTAACTCTTTAACTCTGCAGTGCATAGCACATGTCTAAGACTTGGTGACATTACATTTAGCTGCATAACAACTCTTAATTTCTTCAGGCACTTTCTCTCAATACACTGCAAGCTAGGATTGACTTCAAATTGAAGGACAACCAGACATTGGAGGTGTACAGTAGCTTCACAGTAAAATGTACCTTCTCCATCCCTCATGAGGAAGTGTTGGGTAAGTGGGTAAGAGCCAGTCTCTCCATTCTGCTTTCAAATGATGTGTAAATTGTCCAGAAGTCCCTTCTCTGAAGGCTCCTACTTAGTGTTAAATCTAAAGCCTCCTAATATGATTTGTAGGTGAAGTTCCATCTTTCTATCAGGAGTAGGATCTTTCTGTGAACTATATTTATTGCACAGTCTGAGTTACACAAGTCATTGTAAGCTAATTTGTGGTTTTTCCAGTATGCTTTCAAAACGGTACTGTTGCTGTCACTGTCCAGTCCACAGTCACACTTCCAAACATTGATGTTGAGAAACTAGTGCTGAGAGACCCAGCGTGTGGACCCAAAGAACAAGATGGAATGAAGGCACTTTTTGTGTTTGATATCAACTCATGTGGAACCATTGGATGGGTAAATTTACATCTTTGGCAAGTTACTCTTGAAGGGATCCTCTACATGGTTATTGCCATGTGTACTGGCAAGACCTCTTCCCTTTAATGGGAAAGAAGCAAGACTATAATTGCCTCACCTGAGGGGGGCAGTCTCTGGGTCCATTCTCGAGAGGTCTTTACTTAGGATGAGTGAGCCAGTTGGATTTTCACCATTGTCACTTCCTGCTTGCCATATTTAATGTCCACTTGACATAGGCTAGCCTGACAACCAAGAGGTTAATTCTAATACCATAACTGTCAACTTTGGCTTGTCAAATCAGAACAATTAACGTCCTGCCCCAATAGCTTAGCTCCAGTTTACTGCTATACTCCAGTATTGGGATGTGGGCATCATAGGCTCAGCCAGCATTTATTGCCTTTTGAGGAGGTGGTGGTGCTGGTGAGCTGCCTTGAACTGCTGTAGTCCATCTAGTCTTATTACACCCACAGTGCTGCCAGTGGGGGAGTATTCCACCTCTTCATTGTGTGCCTTATAGTTGTTGGAAATGCTTTGTGGGGTGGGGAAAGAGGAAGAGTGAGTGAGGAGGTGAGTTATACCTTGCAGCATTCCCAGCCTCTGACCTTTTGCAGCTACAGTATCTAAATGACCAGTTTTTTGTCAACGTTAGTGGGGGATTTGGCCATTGGATAATGAGTGACTAGTTTGAATCTCTAGTTAGAGATGGTCATTTCCTGGTACAAAAATCACTTCTTGGCCCAAACCTGGATGTTGTCCAGGTTTTTTTGCTCCAAGTATTCAGTATCTGAGGAGTCACAAACACAATACTAATGTATAAATATATAATTGTCTAACAGGCTGTTCTGTCCCACTATACCAGCATTTGTTCCCTGCACATTCTACCTCCCCTGCTTCATTCATCCACTCAGCATGCTCTTCTCTCTAACTACAAGGTAAAATGGCTTTTAACTGAGCTGTTTGCCTCAACTCCTCACTCATAGCAAAGACCATTTTTGGTTAAAAGAAATCTTTTTGCTTGTCTCCCTTGGGTTTGCTTCAGGTAGTTGGGAGAAAGGCTTCCATTCCAAGACACTGGGTCATCCCTTGGCCTCTTATTCTGGAGTATATTTCTTAAACAATAAGCTGCACAGATTTCCTCCTGCTCTCTATTTTAAATGTAGAATTTTTCCTTTCCAGTTCACAAAGGAATTCATCATTTATGAAAATGAGATCTCTTACCCAAAAGAGAGAATACCACTTCATCTCCCTGTAATAACCAGAGATCCTGACTACAGGTAGGCTGGTGTTTTGTGACTAAATGGGTATCTTTCATGGGATCTGGCCATCACTGGCTAGGCCAACAATTAGTGCCTTTGAGAAGGTGGTGGTGAGCTGACTTGAACCACTGCAGTGCCTGTGCTGTAGGTATAGCCACAGTGCTGTTAGGGAGCGTGTTCTAGGATTTTGACTCAGTGACAGTGAGGGAAGAGTGATATATTTCCAAGTCGGGATGGTGAGTGACCTTGGAGAGGAATGTCTGCTGCCACTTGTAAGTGGTAGAGATCATGGTTTGGAAGGAGGCTCAGTGGGTTGCTGCACCATCTTGTGGATGGTACACAGTCAGTGGTGGATGGGGTGCCAAGCAAGCAGGTGTTTCATCCTAGATGGTGTCAAGCTTAATGTTGTGGGAACTGCACTCATCTATGCACATGGGGAGTATTCTATCACACTCCTGCCTTGTAGATGCTGGACAGGCTCTGGGGAGTCTGGGTTACCTGCCTGGTAGCCACTATATTTAGATGGCTAGTTTAGTTCACTAATCCAGCAATTGTATGGGGCAAGGTTCCAGGAGATGAATGGTACAATGGAGACTGGATGTTTTGCATGCTAATGCACTTTAATTATTTGAGGAGATTGGGCTGAGAAACCTTGTACTAGGTGAGTTCATTCAGCACTTGCATGGATTTGTCTCCATTAGACTGACTGTCCTGTGTCGTTACCCAATCAATGAGACTCTGAGCATCCGGGCCCGCTTTGGTCACCTGCCTGCAGGATTTGGTCTTCCTGATGACTTGTCTCTAGTCAGGCAAATGCTGGAAAGTAAGTGAAAAGCATGATCCAAACCCCCAAAACCTCCAACCTGCCATTTAGATCCTGCTGCATAATACCTTTTCCTTCTCTCTAGGTGAAGTTCTGAATCTGCACGCAAGGCTGGCACGAGGTATCGATTCCCAGGAAAATGGGACTGCGACAAGCTTCAATATACTAATAGTGCCTTTTCTGAGAACAACCTGCACTTAGATAACATTTTGAACAATAAACATCTTAAGGGGTTAGGGCTGGTCCAGTCAATACAATTGTCTGTTAATTGAGGGGGACTCAACACTGCTGGTTAACTACCAGTAACATGTTCCACTTGATTTTTAATTCCTATCTCCTTTCAGTGTGGGCTCAATTTTAGGGCTTTTATTTATTGAAGTAGATTGAGTACAGTTGGAGGTCAATACCAATTGCAGTTATCTCAGTCTCTTCCCTCTTTTGCCAGATCTAACCTACACCAGTTTCTACAAAGATGAAGACTACCCAGTACTTGTCCACATGACACAGCCTCTCTATTTTGAGATTGAACTCCACAATGAGAGCTCGAATGCTGAATTGTTCCTGGAAAACTGTTGGGCAACAGGCTCAGTGGAGATGGTGGGACAGCCACAGTGGGACATCATTGTGGATGGGTAAGTGATGTTTCAGATGGCAACTACATGGAACAATGCAGTGGGATCACAATATTAAAACTGGATTTTATTTACTGTGTTTAAAAACCTAACTACCACTGCCAGAATCAACAGCTGGATTAAAATGGAGGAGGTCCTACTAGATTTGGGGAATCTAAATGGAGCCTTGTCAAATGGAGTTCTGGAAACAATGGAAAGCTGGTTAACTTGTCCAGATCACATTATCAGCTGTAGTCATGGACCTAAAATCTCTTCCAGACTCCTGACCTAAACAATGGGTGTAAACCATTTGGCCTTCTTCAAGCTTACTATACCATCCAACAAGATCATGGCTGATCCCATCACCTGCCTACCCTGTAACCTTTGGCCCCTTGATGATCAGTCTCTGCCATCACCTCCCCCTGCTCTTGGGTCATGAATTCCAAAGATTCGTGACTAAGAATTTCTTTTGTTTTTAAATGAGATGTATTTTAATCCTTTGCCCCTCTAGATTCCCCACATTGAGGGAACATCCTCATCACCTACCCTGTCAATCCCCTTAATCTTACAGCATTAACCCTCATTCTTCTCTCCAATGGGAATGGGCTCCAGTTTCTGAAACAGGTTAACTTCTGGGAGTTGAACTTTATGTAGCTCATTAAATGGGATGTAACTTCCTGTAAGCTTATTCTTATTGGACTGATGGTATAATTTAAGCCTTCTCTCAGTCTGCCTTTAGTATAAAGATTTTACTTTTCTCCAGATGTGAGAACCACATGGAAACCCACATGACCACCTTCCATCCAGTGCTCACCAGGGATGTGAAGAATCCTTCTTCATTGAAGAGGTTTGAAGTCAAAACCCTTGCCTCCAATAATTCTGATGGATTGCAGGGCCTGGTAAGCTTTTGAGGAGTCACTGCTGAATCATAGAACCATAGAACACTACAGCACAGAAAACAGTCCATTCAGCCCTTCTAGTCTGTGCTGAAATATTATTCCGCTAATCCCATTGACCTGCACCTAGGCCATAACCCTCCAGACCCCTCCCATCCATGTATCTATCCAATTTATTCTTAAAACTTAATGAGCCTGCATTTACCACGTCAGATGGCAGCTCATTCCCCACACTCACCACTGAGTGAAGAAGTTTCCCCTTAAACCTTTCCCCTTTGACCCTAAAGCCATGTCCTCTCATGTTTATCTCTCCTAATCGAAGTGGAAAGAGCCTACTTGCATTTACTGTCTATACCCCACATAATTTTGCACACTTCTGTCAAATCTCCTCCTGAATGATCATGGTTATCCTTGGCTGGTGATGGTGTTTTATGGCCTTTCTCTCCTAGGTTTATTTCCATTGTAACGTAGCAGTTTGTGACTTGAGCAATCCAGGTTCTCCTTGTGGAAGGAGATGTGCCCCTGTCAAGAGAGGAGGTAAGGCATTCACCATGAGCTGTGCCCCTGAACATCAACTGACTACATATTTAGCACTTTATATCCTGTTCCTTGCATTCTATCTTCACTCCCTACCTCCACTACCAAATCAGGATGAATGTGAATTGAAATGGTTAATGTGGCATCCTTTAGCCGTTCATCCCTTTTGAGCTTCTGGCCTTTCGATTTTTAATTTCAATCTGGTTAAACAGCCTCCTGTATGACTCATCGTACATGGTTTTCTCCCCAGGCAGCACCATTAACCACTCAGCCCAAGAGCTTCACAGTGCTGTATCATCTGGACCTATAAGAATCCTCACTCCTGAAATGATCCAGTCTCCAGATCACAAGGAAACCAATGATGGTAAGTGACCATGTCTTGATTTGTCTGGGCTTGCAAGTTGGTGGTAATCCAGTGTAGTGCATATGGTTGAAGTGAACCAATTTTTGAAGGGGAAGGTTGACTTGAGCTGTAGTAAAAGCTCCAGCCACTGGTGGTTCACTGGCAGCAAACCATTGGGTGTTTAATATCACTCTACAAACAATGGCCATTCTGAGGGATGGATTTTGGGTTTTTGCCTGTACTTGGATTTTACTGGACTCTCTCTTGTCCTTCAGAGTTACAGACACTGGCCTGTCAGGACTTGGATTAGTGTGTGGCATTTCATGACTTTCCTCTAAGGTCATTATCCTCACCACTGGGTCTAGTTTCCCCATAAGACCATGTAATTTTAAACTTCCACAGACGTAGATTAGTCTAGTTCTCTACAATGATTGAATTCAACTTTTCCTGTTGCCTTTAATTTCTGACTGAATTATATCTCTCATCTTGTTCCAGGAACACACAGGAAGTTTCCTTGGATAGTGTTGCTGGCTATTGGTGTAGCTGTGGGGAGCAGTGTCATACTTCTGGCTGTGGTATATGCTGTTAAATCCAGATGTGCCTGAATGTGTTGCTAAGTAAATAAACGTCTAATTAAATCTACAATCTTGGTTGGCTGTCTCCCTGTACTTGATCCTCAGACCAATAGTTATCCTTGGCCCAGATCACCTGTTGGAGCTTGCTGTGCACATTGGGGAACATGGCAGCTACGTTGGTGATGACAACATGGCCTGAAATATTGCAAGGCAGTTTGTCTGCTGTAATAGCTCCAACTCATGACCAATTAACATGCACAAACAATTATTAGCTATTAAGAAACCTTTTGTTTCTCGCTTGTTAGATTGGGGACTAGTGTTGGCTTTTTAGGCAGAGGTGAGTCCTGACTGAATTTGGAACAGTAGAATCATAATGGGGACTATAGGAAGAGGACAGGGGCCAAATACCTTCCATCAGTCTCCAGTGATAACATTCAGACAATTTTACATGCTGCAGGCTTGGTGAGCATGAATACCAGTTGTCAGAGTTCATGTCAAGCAGGTTGTTGCCATTTAATGTGGATTGCAGACACTGGCAGAGGTCATCCACTGAATTTGCTTTATTTGGCAAGGGGGGAGCTCTTACTTACACAATGCCTCTGAATGCATGAACATGTGCCTTTTACATGTTAGCAATCTGGCATAATCAACTCCATTTCATGCTTAATTAAGGCCAACACACTCCATGTAACCAGTATTCTGACAAGGGACTTTTGACTTGAATCACATTTGAAGGGGCAACTCTGACCCTGGGACAATTAACATTGTCCCATGATCAAGCAGAAGTATCCCTGGGCCAGAAGTTACAGATGTTCTTCATGAAGCCTGATCCTCTTTGGATTAGTGTACTTAACAACAGGGGTATGGTAGTGCCAGGATTGTGACTACACTAATGACTTAGGGATCAAGTTCAAATCTCAACATGGAAGTTTGAGAAATTGGACCTGGTGTTAAGCAGGTATCTCAGTATAAAACCAGCTGAGCAGGAGACCCTGATTGGTTAATCTTTTTTTTTCTTTTTGAAGAGAACATCTTTACCCAGCCTATCCCCATGTGATTCCTGTCTATACTTGTTAACAGTTGTATCAAACCACACCTCTTCGAGAAAGACCCACCAGCACCTTGATGGCACATTAACTGCCCAGCCTCACCAAGAATGCTCAGATCCCAAGAATAATTAACTGTTTTAGCCCCTTTCTTTGAGATTCCCATGTAGGATGAATGATTTACTTCAATCACCCCAAAGTACCTTTCTGGATGTGCTGGAGCTTCCAGTCCAGTGTGGCCAGCCTTGATTCGGAGTGATTAGAATGGACTTGTCCTTCTGTAAGAGCAAGAGCTATTTTTATTCCTCTTTATGGCTGTTACTCAGTCTCTCCTTCCCATCCACTCCATCTCATATTTTCAGTTAACTTCCAATAGGCCAATAGCTATCCACCACCAGTTATCTGCATTTACAGCACAGACTTGTATACTCTCCCATCAGCTTACTCTCACCCTGTCCTTACTCCTTTCTGCCTCATTTGGTTATCTAGACTTTTTGCATCTAATATTTTTGTCCTCAAACGCTCCGTGGTTGGGTGTTCCACATTCTAACTGTGGCCTTTCTCCTTTCTATGGAGGGGGCTTGTTTTGTTCCTGTCTCTTGCTGGTGGACCAATATGGGAACCAGGTCCAGCAGGCCCCATATCCTCTTCAATAATTTCCTCGCAATAACCTAAGTCACACAAACTTGCTTATTACATCAATTCTAAGCCCTACCCACTGCTCCCTGGATCTGACAACATTTGAGCTTAAAGTAGCAATGAGAGGCTGAGTAAACTAGGTCTTATTTCTCTGGAGTTTAGAAGAATGACAGGTGATCTCATTAAAACTTAGAAACCCTGAGAGGTGGTCCCACCCCATCTGGTACATTTAGAACATGGGGGTCACCACCCTATGGGTAAGGGGTGGATCATTTGATCCCTGGGGTGATCCATTTCTTCACTCGGAGGGCTATGAATCTTTAGAATTCTGAACCCCAGGGGGCTGTGAATGTTCCCTCCTTGAATATATTCAAGGCTGAGGTTTTTGGTGTCTTGGGATATCAAAGGATGTGGGGAGCAGGTGGGAAAATGCAGTTGACCTCAGTTGGCCATGATCATGTTGAATGGTGAGGTTGTGTGGCCTATACAAGTTCCTTTTCCTGTTCTTATTGGGCTTGCATGGGGAGAAAGTAGATTCCTGCTCATGTCCATCTCAAGTCTAATTTCTCTTCCCCCCCCCCCCCCACATTGGCCCCTCATGTGCGCTGGCTGACTTTGTGCAGAAATGAATCACTTTAAAAAAAAAAATCATCTCCTCTGGCTCAAATCCTCCTGTGGCTTCTCCACATTCTCCATCTCTAACCTCCTCCAACCCTCCGCTTTCTCTTGCTCTTCCAATTCTGCCTCTTGCGTATCCCTGTTTTCTAAATTCTGGAATTCCATCTCTAAACTTCCCAACACCACTCCTTTTATTTGTCACCTGCCTTAATGTCTCCTTCTGAGGCTCAGTGTCAAAATGTTTGATAATGGCTCCTGTGAAGCATCTTTGGATATTTTACTACATTAAAGATGAGAGAAATCTAAGTGCTTGTTAAGCTGGTGCAAGTATGGATGACGAAATGGGGGAAATGATAAACTCTGCCTGTTTGTGGCCAGTCTGCTTCCTGATGACACCTGTCTATATTTGTAGTTGTCACAATATTATATTCTAGACACCTGAATCCCAGTGTCTACCTGCATCTTTTTGAGAGACTTTTCATGCAGGGAGATGTGACTGAACTCCTGACCAGTATTAAGTTACCAGTGAACATTCCTGCAAAATCTGTCTTCCAGTCTATTGCTTGAACCTGGTCTAATCTTCCTGACTCGTGTTAGCGGAGTCCAAGCTGTTTGGTGAAGCTGAAACCAAAGCGCAACTTTATTGAGAGAGATTATCAACTTGTCTCGTCTCTCAGCTTGCCTCCCACAACTGTGGCCCAGCCATCCCCTATTTATACAAGCTCAAGGACAACTGACACCCATCACCTTTCTCTTAACTCTAACAATGTATTTAACACAAACTTTTCATGTAATTGACATGACAGACATCCAGGAGATGGAAACAAAGACAGAATTACCTGGAAAAACTCAGCAGGTCTGGCAGCATCGGCGGAGAAGAAAAGAGTTGACGTTTCGAGTCCTCATGACCCTTCCACAGAAGTGAGTGAATCTTGGGAAAGGGGTGAGATATTATTTATATTTCACCCCTTTCCTAAGATTCACTCAGTTCTTTTGCAGGGTCATGAGGACTCAAAACGTCAACTCTTCTCCGCCAATGCTGCCAGACCTGAGTTTTTCCAGGTAATTCTGTTTTTGTTTTGGATTTCCAGCATCCGCAGTTTTTTTTTTTTTTTTTTGTTTTTATCCAGGAGTTGGATCTACTTGGAATATCCCAGGGAAGTATTAATGTTGTCCATTAGAGGTCAGGTATCTGCTGTAAAATGCTACGTGATTACAGTTCATTCTGAATATAGTTTAACATGCAAATAAGCAAAAGGGTAGTAAGCTTCCCTGAATATAATTGCAAGATGCAGATATTGAAGTTACACCAACCAGGATCCCAAACACACTCCTTCCAGGCGAAAGTGATTTATTTGTATTTATTTCACTTTTTAGCATGTGGTATTTGGTGCTGCATGTGGTCTTCTCTACCCTGGAGAGACCAAGATTGGACTGGTTGAACACTGATGTTCAATCTGCAATAGTGGCAACCTCTAATATGACTTAGGGATGTTATTCTTAGTCTCTTCATCTGTGTTTTATTCTTTCACAGGACGTGAGTGTCACTGTCTAGGCCAACATTTATTGCCCATCACTAATTTCCCTTGAAGGTGGTGGTGAGCTGCCTACTCAAACCTTTACTGTCCGTGTGGTGTAGGTGCATCCACACTCTGGCTAGGGAGGGATTGACAGTGAAGGAATGGCAATATATTTCCAAGTCAGGATGGTGAGTGACTTGGAGGGGAACTTCCAGGCAGTGGTGTTCCCATGTGTCTGCTGCCCTTGTCCTTCAAGGTGGTGGGGTCTTGAGTTTAGAAGGTGCCCTTGAAGTTCGATGCTGGTGCAAAGCTAGGTGGAAAGGTAAGTTGTGAGGAGGATACAAAGTAAAGACAGGTTGAGTGAGCAACAAGATGGCAGGTGGTGTACAATGTAGGGAGGTGTGAGCTTCCTCACTTTGGTTATAATAGAAAAGTAGAATTTATTATTTTTAAACTAGGTGTGAATTGTGGAAACGTTGATGCCCAAAAAGACTTGGGTGTGTTGGTAAAAGAAGCACAAGGTCAATAAGCAGGTACCGTAAGCAAATGGGGGTGGGGGGGGAAGGTCATGTTTTATGCAAGGGGATTGGAGTATAGGAGTAAGTTTGTTTTTGTTACAATTGTACAGGGTTTTGGTGAGACCACACCTGGAGCGTTGTGTAGTTTTGGTCTCCATGTTTTAAGGATATACTTCATTGCTCGTGGTACAGTGAAGGTTCACTAGACTGGACCCTGGGCTGAGGGGCCTGGCCCCCAATAAACTGAAAATAACTGAACAGCCTGTGGGTAACCTGCTTCTCGGTATTGAAAACCACTTTGTGTATAATTCTTAAACCATTGGCTTCCAAAGTGATCAGTTTAATCAGAAATTCGAGCTGTCTTTGTGGTTTTTTTTTTCAGTTGTCTGTGATATTCTCCCTTCTGGGCTACTGGTTAGGATTCAACACTCTCACTGCATCATTGATACATTTAAAGGGGGAAGCTGGATAAACACAGGAGGGAGAAAGGAATAGAAGGATAGGCTGATAGGGAGGAGATGAAGAGGGAGTGGGAGGAGGCTCGTGTGGAGCAGATGGGCCGAATGGCCTGTTTGTGCAGTACATCCTATATAACCTTTCCACCATTTAATGAAAAAAAAACAGCAGCTGGATCTTCTATGGGGATCAGAACAGCTCAATGTGTAGAACCTGACAATCAGGGTGTTGTCAGCTTTGTGCTGGAAATCAGACCCACCCAATCTATTTACAAATCACTAGGAGCTGTATTAGCGTGGGAGGTAACCTTGCACTTGACCATCCATCCTTGACCTTTTTTGCCTTGGCTGATTCCCAGACAGTGAGTCAACCCCACAGTCAGCAACTGGGACCCCTCACCCTGCAGCTGTGGCACCCACTTCAATCCCAGCCCCACAGTCAGTAGGACTATCATACAGAGAGTGAAGGAGGTTAGAATCAGTGCTCGTTTTCCCTCCTTGAACCTCCACCCCTCCTCTCCTTTTGGACACTCCTTAAAACCTCCCCCTATTGCTTGCATTCTCACCTGAGTCAGAAGGTTCCAGGTTCAAGTCAAAACTCCAGGACTTCAGCACAAAAATTGAATGCTGACGCTCCAGCGCAGTACCGAGGGAGTGCTGCACTGGCTGAGGTGCAGTCTTTCTGATGAGATATTAAACCAACACTCACACCCATCTGAGGTGGGGGGGCGGGCAGGTGTAAGAGATCCCACAGCCACTACTTTGGAAGAAGAGCAGGGGGGAGTTCTCCCCTGTGTCCTGGGGTCAATATTTATCCCTCAACCAACATCACTAAAACCAGATTACCTGGTTATTATCACGTTGCTGTTTGTGGGAGCTTGTTATGTGCAAATTGGCTGCCTCATTTACAGCAGTGACTCCACTTCAAAAAGTGCTTCATTAGCTGTAAAAAGTGCTTTGAGACGGCTGGTAGTTGTGAAAGGTGCTATATAAATGCAAGTCTTTCCTTCTGCCTGAGCTTTTGGTCATCTGTCCTTCGGTGGTTCAGTGTCGATTCCTTTCTGAAAACACTCTTGAAGAGGCATTTATATAGCACCTCTCAAGTCTCACATCCCAACAGGCAAGTTATTACCCTGTCCAAGTTGTGATTTAAAATGACTTTAGGGGACCATTGGACTGTTTGGGTTTTCTCCAGCTTCCTGCAATCCACATCCCACCTATTTCTTACCCCTCCTTCCTTGGCCTCACTGGCACCATGGCCAACAGCGCCCCCTTGTGTCCCAATGTGGGCTGAACTCGAGATTTCTGCTCCAACCTGCAGCTTTTATTGTGACTTTGAACTGGAAAGAAACTGAACTGTTCCTTTTTCACCTCACATGCTGCCAGCAAGATACTCACAGGTCAATTGTGTGCTTTTAGCCACTGTGTACATTGTCCTACATGCCACAAAGTCTGCTATATCGACCTCATCAGCCACCTTCAGATTCGTGGAAGACTAGCGTCCTTGCTAGTGCAGGATAGACAATGTCCTGTAAGGAACATAAACAGTGTACCATGAAAGACATTGGTGCTGGAAAGGACTCCTGGACCAAAAGAGATGCCTGGCAACAATCTTGTAACTAGTTCCTGAGCAGGTGCCTTGGTTTTGTGAGGGTAGTGCAGCAGTATAGCTCTTAGCCTGAAAGGGGAAAAAACCTAAAATCCCCCTCTCCTGTCTGTGGAAGACTCCAGTAATTCCACAATAATAACTAGCTGGGTTCTTTTCATATCTTTATAACCTGTGTTCTTTTTGAAAACCCCTGTCAAGAGGCAAAGGGGAAAATTACTGTTTGAGACATTGAAAGGCAAGTGTTCAAGCAGTAATCTAAATGCTGGAAGGCCACCTCATGTTATCAACAAGAACTGAAAGGAATTTGGAAGACATCAATCAAAATCAGCCCAGCCCGTTGAATCCTGTACTCTGCAATTGGTGCTATTGAACTGTTTTATGTCATCTCTATAATTAATGTTTGTCTTTGTGTGTATAGGGATTTAAGAAGGGGTAGAGTTTAGGGTCTAGAGTTCTTTCTTTTACTACTGGTTAATAGTTAGTAAGTAAATAACTGTCTTTGGACAAAGTTTACAAATCTGTTCCTTATATTCTGTTCACCTAAATTAAAGAGTTTGGTAGAATTGGGGAAATCTGGTGCTTTGGTCAAACTTTTCACATTTCTTGTGGCTCTGGGCACAGTGGGGCTGACATTACAGTACACTATCCCCAGTGAGTCGTGACCATATGTACAGAAATTCCTCTTTTAAGGAGTGTGCCTAGGTATTTCACCCTTCTCTCCCCTCCTTGCATCCCTATCCTAAAAGTTACTGAGGCTAATTGGCCACTAAATCCATGTTGAATCAGCTGGGTTTATGTTGTAGAAACCAGCAAAGGACAACCAAAAAGTTGATACGAAAGGGAAAAAACAAAATGAGAATAAACCAGCCAGTAATACAAAAAGGAGAGTAGCTAAAGTAAACTTTTGTTTGCCAACCAGTAACACCCACCCAATGTTTCAGGAGCAGGTCATGAGGTGATGAACTACCAACACTCACTATCTAGACCCACACCTGAATGCAGAGCACTTGGCACAAGGTGATGGAACTCGAGCCCTGGCAACAGTATTCAAGTGTTAATAGTATCTAAGCCGGTTGGTGAAGTCCAAGCTAAGACAGAGCTTCTCTTTCTCAAAGTTTATTAACTTTCTTCAGTCGCACAGCAATCCTCTCACACTCAATGTCCTATATATGTGCTCAAAGTATTTAATTAAACGTGCCCTTCATCTGTGTACCTAACATGTCATTAACACATCATTTAGCATTAGGGGCGAGCAATGGCTTCAACTTTGTCATGCTGAAAGGAAGAGGGGAAGGAATTTGCATTTGTATAGTGGCTTGCATGAGCTCAGGAGGACGTGAACTATTCACAGCCAGTTAAGTAATTTTTGAAGTGCAGTTGGAGTAAAGAAACACGGCAGGCAATGTGTGCACAGCATGATCCCACAGACACTAATCAGATAAATGACCAGGTCATCTGTTTTAGTGATGTTGGTTGAGAGATAAATAGTGGTCCAGGACACGGGGGAAGAACTGTCCCACCCCTTCTCCCAAATAGTGGCCATGGGATCTTTTGTATCCACATGAGAGGGCAGAGAAATTCACAGTTTGATATCTCATACAAATCTTCTGCCAGTGCAGCACTCCCTCAGTACTGGAGCTGGGAGTGTCGGCCTGGTTTGCAGGCTCAAGTCTCTGGAATGAGACTTGAGCTTGCGATGATCCAACTCAGAGGCAGGCATACTAGCCACTGAGCCACAGCTTACAACTGGGGCCATTTAGTAACCATTCTGTTCCATATTTGGTGCGAGTGGGGTGAAGGAGAATGGGCCTGAAATTCCCAGTGATCAGCTGGACTCCCACCATGAGGTCGACAGGCTCACCCTGCCTGCCTCTCTTCCGCAGTCTTGTCCATGCCCTTTGAAGGGTAAACAGGCAGTGCCCATAGGTATTTGGAGGCATTTTGTGCCTAGTCCTCACCATAGAGTATGGAGTGTCTTATCAACATAAGCAGTAATAGATTCTTAGAGTTATATGATCCATTAGGGGAACATTCAAACCTCCGTGCATGAAAGAGCTATCCAATTAGTCCCACTCTCCCTGATCTTTCCCCATATCCCTGCATCTGGTTCATTTAAAATTATTTCTCCAATTCCCCTTTTGAAAGTTCCTATTGAATCTGCTTCTACCCCCCCCACCACCCCCCCACCCTCCCCCACTATCAGGCAGTACCTTCCAGATCACAACAACTTGCTGTGTTTAGAATAAAATCTCCACATCACCTCCTCTGTCAATCACATTAAATCTGTATCCTTCTGGTAACTGACCCTCGTGTTACTGAAAACAGTTTCTCTCTAGTTACTCTACCCAAACCCTTAATACTGGTGTCAGCCATGGCTCGCTCGTGCTTCTGAGTCAGAAGATTGTGGGTTCATCTCTAGAGACTTGAATACATGATCCATGCTGGCACTCCCAGTGCTGTTCCAAGGGAGTGCTTATGAAGGAATGCAGCTGTAAATACAAAGTAATGAGAGTCCAGCTATAAATAAGGAGTTATAAGTTTAAAAAGAGTGATTCTCCTATGAAGCAGAGATTAAAAATTAAAAGCAGAGGTCATTTGCTGGACAAAGGTTTAAAAGTTTACAAACATGCTTGGGCATAATGGTGTCCTCAAGGACAACAACATCCTGTGGCACATCTTTCATCACAAGGCAGTTCTGAAAAAACAGGAACTGATCTTTATATCACCCCAGCAAGTCACTGATAATTTGTAAGGTACTATAATCTAACAATGGATAACATTAAGGATGACCCTAAATAACCTGCCAACTGAACCCTGGAAGCTCAGTGTTACAAGGAAGTGACCACTGTCTACACCTCTCAATACCCTGTAAACTTAAAGAATGTTGACTAAAATGAAAGATGTTGTCCAGCACAAGTGCTCAACATATTCCCTGCTGATTCAGTTCTTTTATGGTATAAATATTAGAACCACACAGCCGGAAGTTTAGATCCATTGGGTTCACTCCAGCACCTCTCAGATAAATGTATGCTGCTATACTTTAGTGATGGTTCTCTTAATTTGGATAGAGGTATCTCGCTAGACTCGGTAGCTTTGTACTCAGGGAAATTCTACTTGAAATATTGATGGTGTTGTGGTTACTTTGACAAACAAACCACAGGAGTCTCAGGTACAGGTCACGATCGTTTATTCAAGCAATTGCAAGGGGAGAGCCATCTCAATGCAGCTTGAGACAGCACTCTGCTAAATTACAAGTATTCAACATATTTGTACATTATTGGTCACGTACAAGAACAGTTTCCAGATTCTGATCTCGTCAACATATAGATTTACATTAAACAGACATCTCTGGTAACATATGCATCATATGTCCCTATTTTCACTCAGGCAGAGACCTTCCCTCCTATCTAAGCTGGGACCATCTTTCATTCCCCTATCTGTTGAAGAACACACTTAATCTATGTTATTGCCATTCTCTGACTCCAGTCTAACTCCCGGGACCTTGCTGGTGATTGAAAACCCTGAGGGTGTACAAAGTCTGAGAGTATATAAGGTTCATCTGGTTTAACTGTTTAATTGTTGATTTACTGATTTGCGCTGGCCTGCCTATAGATTCTAATTTAAGTAATTCATTCCCATATAATGCATTCTCCCTTACCATAAATTCTCATTTACTTTCTTCACCCTAACAATGGATATCTTAAATATCTCTGTAACTTCAGTAAGACTTGGATTCTCTGAGATACAAGATTATACTTTTCCTCCATATATCAATGTTGCGATTACCATCAAAAGTGAATAACATGTTTGTTTCCTTAATAAACTTTGATGTAACTGAGAGAATATTTTGTCTCATATATTGTCCTGTACCCAGACTCCAAAACCCATCTCCACACACTCCTCATTGGAGAGGCACATTTTTGAGGAGAGATGTCTGGACCCTTATAGATTCTGGGTTGTTATAATGTGGCTAGAACTTGTTAAAAAGGCTTCCTGGAGGACAGTAATATTCTCTGGTCGTTCCTTTCCTTCAGGAAGAGTTAGATCAATTCTTCAGACCCACTTGAGTGTCTGTGAGGCCTGTCTTTCTCAACCTTAACTGAGAGTGATCACATTTTTTTAATATTCATTTATGCGTTGTAGGCTTCGCTGGCTGGGCAAGCATTTATTGCCCATCCCTAAATGCCCCTTGAGAAGGTGGTGGGGAGCTGCCTTCTTGACTCGCTGCAGTCCATGTGGTGTAGGTACACCCACAGTGCTGTTAGGGAGGGAGTTCCAGGATTTTGACCCAGCGACAATGAAGGAATGGCAATATATTTCCAAATCAGGGTGTTGAGTGACTTGGAGGGGAACTTCCAGGTGGTGGTAATCCCATGTGTCTGCTGCCCTTGTCCTTCTAGATGGTAGTGGTCGTAGGGTTGGAAGGTGCTGTCGAAGGAGCCTTGTTGAGTTCCTACAGTGCATCTTGTAATTGGTACACGCTGCTGCTACTGTGCGTCGGTGGTGGAGGGAGTGAATATTTATGGATGGGGCGCCAATCAAATGGGTTGCTTTGTCCTGGATGGTGTCGAGCTTCTTGTTGTGGGAGCTGCACTCATCCGGCAAGAGGGGAATATTCCATTACACTCCTGACTTGTGCCTTGTAGATGGTGGACAGGCTTTGGGGAGTCAGGAAGTGGGTTACTTATTTCAGGATTCCTAGCCTCTGACCTGGTCTCGTAACCACAGTATTTATATGGCTAGTCCAGTTCAGTTCCTGGTAAATGGTAACACCCAGGATGGTGACAGTGGATTTTCAGTGATAGTAATGTCTTTCAAGGGGCGATGGTTAGAATCTCTCCTTTTGTAGAGGTCATTGCCTGGCACTTGTGTGGTGTGAGTGTTACTTGTCACTTGTCAGCCCAAGCCTGGATATGTCCAGACCTTGCTGCATTTGGACATGGACTGCTTCAGTATCTGAGGAAGATCATTGATGAAGCAGCTGAAGGTGGTTGGGCCAAGGACACTACCCTGAGGAACTCCTGCAGTGATGTCCTGGAGCTGAGATGACTGACCTCCAACAACCACAACCATCTTCCTTTGTGCTAGGTATGACTCCAACCAGCAGAGAGTTTTCCTCTTGATCCCCATTGACTCCAGTTTTGCTAGGACTCCTTGATGCCACACTCAGTCAAATGCTGCCTTGATGTCAAGTGCAGTCACTCTCATCTCACCTCTGGTGTTCAGCTCTCTTGTCCTTGTTTGAACCAAGGCTGTAATGTGGTCAGGAGCTGAGTGGCCCTGGTGGAACCCAAAGTGAGGGTCAGTGAGCAGGTTATTGCTAAGTAAGTACCACTTGTTATCACTGTTGATGACCCCTTCCATCACTTTACTGATGATCGAGAGTGGACTGATGGGGAGGTAATTGGCCAGGTTGGATTTGTCCTGCTTTTTGTGTACAGGACATACCTGGGCAATTTTCCACACAGCTGGGTAGAAGCCAGTGTTGTAGCTGTACTGGAACAGCTTGGCTAGGGGCACGGCAAGTTCTGGGGCACAAGTCTTCAGTACTATTGCTGGAATATTGCCAGGACCCACAGCCTTTGCAGTATCCAGTGCCTTCAGCTGTTTCTTGATATCACGTGGAGTGAATCAAATTGGCTGAAGACTGGCATCTGTGATGCTGGGAACCTCCGGAGGAAACCAAGATGGACAATCTACTTGGCACTTCTGACTGAAGATTGTTGCAAATGCTTCAGCCTTATCTATTGCACTGATGTTCTAGGCTCCTCCATCATTGAGGATGGGAATATTTGTGGAGCCACCTCCTCCAGTGAGTTGTTTAATTATCCAGCACCATTCACAACTGGATGTGGCAGGACTGCAGAACTTAGATCTGATCTGTTGGTTGTGGGATCGCTTAGCTCTGTCTATCACTTGCTGCTTATGCTGTTTGGCACACAAGTAGTCCTGTGTTATAGTTTGACCAAGTTGACACCTCATTTTTAGCTATGTCTGGTGCTGTTCCTGGCATGCCCTCCTGCACTCTTCATTGAACCAGGGTTGATCCCTTGGCTTGATGGTAATGGTAGAGAGGGGGATATGCTGGGCCATGAGGTTACAGATTGTGTTCGAGTACAATTCTGCTGCTGCTGATGGCCCACAGCACCTCATGGATCTCCAGTCTTGAGTTGCTAGATCTGTTTGAAATCAGGACGGTGGTGGTGCCACACAACACGATGGAGGGTATCCTCAATGTGAAGATGGGACTGTGTGGTGGTCACACCTACCGATACTGTCATGCACAGATGCATCTGCAGCAGGCAGGTTGGTAAGGTTGAGGTCAAGTATATTTTTCCCTCTTGTTGGTTCCCTCACCACCTGCTGCAGACCAAGTCTAGAAGCTATGTCCTTTAGAACTCGGCCAGCTCGGTCAGTAGTGGTGCTACCGAGCCACTATTGATGATGGACATTGAAGTCCCCCACCCAGAGTACATTCTGCACCCTTGTCACCCTCAGTGCTTCCTCCAAGTGATGTTCAACATGCAGGAGGCACTGATTCATCAGCTGAGGGAGGGCGGTATGAGGTAATCAGCAGGAGGTTTCTTTGCCCATGTTTGACCTGATGCCATGAGACTTCATGGGGTCCAGAGTCAATGTTGAGGATCCCAGGGCAGCTTCCTCCCGACAGTATACCGCTGTGTCCCCACCTCTGCTGGGTCTGTCCTGCTGGTGAGACAGGACATACCCAGGGATGGTGATGATGGAGTCTGGGACATTATCTGTAAGGTATGATTCCGTGGGGATGAATATGTCAGGTTATTGCTTGACTAGTCAGTGAAACAGCTCTCCCAATTTTGGCACAAGGCCCCAGATGTTAGTAAGGGGGCTTTGCAGGGTCAACAGGGCTGAGTTTGCCATTGTTGTTTCTGGTGCCTCGATCCATGCCGGGTGCTCCATCTGGTTTCATTCCTTATTGGTTTTCTAGCGATTGTGATACAACTGAGTGGCTGGCTCGGCTATTTCAGAGGGGAATTAAGAGTCAACCACATTGCTATGGGTCTGGAGTCACATGTAGGCCAGACCGGGTAAGGACAGCAGATTTCCTTCCCCAAAGGACATCAGTGAACCAGACGGGTTTCTGAAACAATTGACAATAGTTTCGTGGTCATCATTAGACTTTCAATTCCAGATTTTTCAAATTCCACCATCTACTGGAGTGGGATTTGTACCCGAGCCCCCAGATCATTATCCCGCGTCCCTGGACTACTAGTGTAGTGACAATACCACTTCATCTGAGGAGTATAGCTCATCCAGAATAGTCTCAAAAAGGAGGTCGGATTAGAATGCATTTAATGCTGCTCTCTCAGACATATGGTGACTTTCAGATGAGCCATTAAACCGAGAGTCCCGTCTGCCCTCTCAGGTGGGAGTAAAATATCCCACGGCCACTATTGCAAAGAGAGCAGGGGGAGTTCTCCCCAGCATCCTGGCTCAATAGTTATCCACAAGCAACATCACAAAAGCAGGTGACCTGGTCATGATCACATTGCTGCTTGTGGGAACTTGCTGTGTGTAAATTGGATGCTGTGTGTCCCGCTACTCGTCAAAAGTACTCCAATGGTCGAAGTGCTCCATGATACCCTGTGGTTGTGAAAGGTGCTATATAAATGCAGTTGTTTATTTTAGTAATATTGCAATTTGCTTTTGTTGCAGTTTATTTGACAATTAAGTTCCTTTTATTAGTTGCGGCCCTTAAAAAAAAGGCTGGAGATTGTGGGCTGAGTGTGAATGAGTTTCTGTTCGGTCGTACTTGTTTGAATCCATTGGGAGAAGGTAAGATGTTTTATTGTATTAATTGTGCTGGCTTCTGTCAGGTGACATACCCTCAGAACCACCCCTCCCCCAATCCCCGATTGGTCCAAATGAAGTTGGCCCATTAATGAGGCCTAAACTGAAGGCCTGTGAATTACCTGCTACCCAACACCAAATAAGGAAAGCTCATCATTGGTCAATTGGAGCCCAATGGTTTAAATACCAGTCAAGCGTGTGAGTTGATATTGTGCCTTTTGTGGCTGATTTTTTTTCCCCCTGTTGTGAAGTGAGTAGCATTGTGTGGTGGACTGGTTGATTTGGATTGGGCCAACACCATGAACTCTCAAATTTTAGGGTGAGTGTATTGTTTTCCCCCAGTTGGCCCTGATCTGCTTTGGCCTGTGACTATAAAATAGTCAATTATTTTTCTCTTTCCCCTAACTAGATTATTGTTGCTCCTGGCAGCATTGAGCACAGAAGTGAAAACCGACCCACCCCCTGGTAAGCTGCTGCCTTTTCTTTCCAGTTTCAATATAGCTTGTCCTTGGCTGGATATTTGGCTTGTTCTCTAGGTAATGAGCTATCCCTGAATTGAGGCATCTTCAAGGGTTCTTCTGACTTTTGGATTTACTTTGTTGTTCCCAAGATGCTTGCCTTACTTCTGACCTGTATTAGCATCTAGTTGTAATCCCAGGGAGGAACATTGAATGTTCCTTCATCCTGTAACAATCTGCCCTATTTTGACTGAATTCAGGTGATAGAAGAATCCATTCATTTGAGCCTAAACTTCTGAAGTTCAACAAATTCTCCACATTGAGCCTGAACTTGCCTGGTTTTTAACCTTTCTGTGGAATGCTGCATATATAAATCGGAAGGTCTTATCTAATCATGGTCTTGGATGTGGATCACTTTGGAATGTTGAGTTGTTTTAAATTCCCAATGTCAGCAAACATCCTTCAGACTAAGCTGTTCTAAAACACATTCCCTTATCCCCATCTACGCATCAAATCTTTGATCTGACTCTCGATTCGTGAAGGTCCATGTCCTGCCTTGACAAAATGCTAATTATTTTTACATGATCCCTTTCTGAAGGAGCTATCCAAAGAGAATGCCGAGATCGTTACTTCTACATCTGGATTGATAAGAGCTTTTTGTTTTCCCAAAATTGGAACATTGATGCAAGTGGTAAGCTCATCCTAAAACTATCCAGCCTGTTAGTGTGATGGTCTTCCTGGCTGAATAGCCACATTGGCATTAATTGTTAACGTGTTCTAAATGAAGGAAGGGAAGGGGAAGTGACAAGAACTGTGTATGCAAATATCACATCAAGTGAATGAATGGGTACAAAAATGTCAAGGGCCACTAGAATGTTGGCTGCCTTCTAGAAGAAGCTGGAATATGAGGGTAGGAATGGATTTGTGTGGACTATAGTAGCTTCACCACCACACCTTGAAGGATATATTGGAGGGGGTGCAGTGTAGATGCCCCAAAATGATATCGGGGCTGAAAAGGTACATTACAAGAACAGGTGACACAGGCTAGGCTTGTATTCCCTTGAGTTAGAGATTAGGGGCTGGGCTAATCACGGTGATTTAAAATTAATAATAAATGTGCTCAATATTCCTCCTCTGATGTAGGAACTGCAGAACCAGGTGGACAAAATTTAAAACTAGGCAGTTCAGGGGTGATGTCAGGAAGTACTTGTTCACACAGGAACCTTCAGCTGAGGATGAAGGAATAAATTTTCTGCACAAGTAATAAGGGTGGGCAAATGAGGTTTGTTTAAAAATCAATTGATTATTGAACTATGGAACAGGCTGAATTTGTGATCTTCACTTTAAGTGACCTGACCTAAAATCACTAGAATTTTGGTCACGAGCAATTTTAAATATTTAAACTGTAGCAACTGACATAGTTTGGGCACTTGACTGGAAGCAACTCTTTGCCCTTGTCCTGTTTATTCCATCTCTTCCTTTTTCTCTAGATGATTCTAGAAACAAGTTTCCTCTGACTCCTCAGTTTACAGCCATGTGTGGCTTCACTGTCACCTCCGATAAATGGGGGAATCCAGAGATCAGAGCTTCTTTCCTTGCCTGTTTGGTTCAGAATGACGTGAGTAATGTCTCTTCAGGAGAATAGTGGGGTTGTACAGCTTGAAGTCTTTTCACCTCCTGACATGACTACAGGATGGTTGGGCAGTAATAAAAATGTATCTCCTCCATGTAACCCCCTCCATCCACTGGGGAGATGGAAGGGCAGAACCCTTTGGTGAAATCCATCCAATGTCCCTCCCTTGAAGGAGCAGCACACCCTCTAAAGGAAGTGAGAATATTTTGGCAAGTCTAACTGGCTCTAGTTGGGGATAAAGATTCCTCTATTTGGATAGTTGTTGGGAGATTCCGGGTTTATTTGAGGGCTATCTAAGCTAGAAGCCCCCGTGAGGGATTGAAATGATCCTTGCTAGGAAAAGGACTTGCTTGGCTTTAATTGAGCTGCACCATAATGCACAAGAAAAGGGTCCTGGAGATCATTCTAGAATTTCCCTATCTAGATACTGTAGATGGCCTGCACCCCCCACACCCCCTGCTTGAACTGCAAACTGAGACTATGTTAACGGAACTCTCTGTCTAAGATTGTGGTGTCATCAAGCTGTTATCACATCAATGTGGTTAACTCTGGCTGCCTTCTGAAGTGGTTAGCCACTGGTTACCCTCTCCATCAATGGGATGGGCAATAAATATCATAATGCCCACTTCTTGAATCAAAGACTAAGACCATTTGGTCTTCTAATGGACTGTCCTGAGTTTGTTTAACAAAACCATTTCATGCTGAAGTTTAATTTTCATTCCTCCATGTTTCATCCTTAGAACGATGACACCTTCTCACTCAACATCCATTTAAATATTGAGAACCAGTTCATTCCTGGTCTCTTCTCCACTTACACTTTCTCCATGACCTGTGGACTTGGATATCAATGGAGTTCCAGGGAAATAGTTTGTGAAGAGAACTATATGGAGGTAATCTTCCAGTATACTATCTTTTTGAATGTCACCTTGTATTAATTAACTTGGCCAAATTTGTGTCTGACAGATCAAGTCATATCACATGCTAACCTTTGAGTAACATGAACTAGGTGACCATTAATACATGGGCTACTAGGCCCAACACCAGCATTTTATGCTTCCCTCCATCTCTTTCCCCATGGTGTATTCTTCAATTCCTTAATGTTTATCTAACTTCCACTCTCCCTGTGCTAGAGTTCCACATCTCACCACTCCCTGGGTAAAGTTTTCTCCTGAATCATTATTGAATGTTTACACTAAACAACTTGCCTTCCATTTTGAAGGACCTCTGGTCAGTCTTTCACCTGCCCCAACATAACTGATCTCTCCTGATGGCTGTTAACTCTCCCTCATGAATGGGCACACCTAGATTTCCGGCAGTGTAGGATTTTCAATCCTTATCAAATTTCTAAACCTCACCGTTGCATCTAGTGAGTGTTTATCTTTGATAGAACTGATACTTTGGGCATTCTTAAAGTTACAACCATTCAGTTGTCACTGAAAAGAGGCATAGAAACAATGCCTGGCTTTTTGATCACTAGATTTCTCTTTCCTATAGGTTTCTGTTAGAAGATTGTTCCCTGGTATTGCTGAGGAACAAATGGAGATTGAGGACTGGGAAGCAGTTATACCAGCAGTAAGTATCATTCTCACTATGAGCATGAGGCATGTTTCACAACCCACTCGTCAATATCCTTGCTGGGTTCCCTCAATTCCTTACTAAGATTTCAAGTTTGAATTCTCTATCATAACTATACATTTGGTTTTGATATTAATCAAGCCACATTCTTCAAATTGAGGAGCTTCTAAAATAGATGAGGAACATTTAAAATTGGCAAGAGCCAGAGGGGTGTAGACAGTTTTTAACTTAAACTGTGATCTGAAATGCGTTGTGTGAAAGGGTTGTCAGTTAATGAAAATTGACATGCTTCAGAATTTGGGAAGTGACTTGCATTCCACAAGCACCAGACGTGTCATGCTTTTTAACCAACTAAGTAATTTTGAAGTCTAGTTTCACTAATGTAGGAAACATTGGCTGGCATGCAAAATTCACAGGGCAGATGTGGAGAATTCAGGTACTCAGGATTCTTCCCTGGGCATAGTCCTGAAAAAGGAAATTTACTATTGGTTTTCTATCATTAAAATCAGTGAGTTGGTGGTTTTTTTAAGTGTGATCTGAATTTGAAAGTGTGCTGGATCTGAAGTCTAAATCCAGATCAAATCTCTCTTCGTCCTAGGCTCAAGTGGGCATTACCTCAGTCTGGCAGATTGTATTCCAAGTGGCTGAAGGGGAGATCACACAGCTCAAGACTATGACAACCACAGAAGCTCATGCTCTTGGATATGGTGTTAACACGACTGCTTCACGAGTTGTGTTCAGAGCCCCTTACAAATCCAATGAATCCAGCATTATAATGGTAAGTGGCATCAGCATAAAGCCCAAACTAGGCCAATGATTATGAACCAGGTTTCGCTGTCTATTGAGCTGCTCAACGTCTGAGAGGTGTGGGAATAAACCAGCTTGCATCCACTTCTGGAATACCACTGATTTCATGTTGATCTAACTAACTGCTCCATAAGTCCCCTACCACCACTATATGCTATAACTCCCAATAACATTTAGATAACTTTAATAACTGAGGAGATATTGGCCCATCCTCAAGGGCAGACCTTGGTTTAACATGTCATCCAAATTGTAGCACTGCTTCTTCTGGAGTGGAACTCCCACTTACAACTTGCTGCTTCTGAGGTGCATGTTGTCCACTGAGCAATGGCACCTGATCCAGTTACTGCAAGTACAAATGGCAGAAATACTGCTTGTAATGAGTGGAGACCATTAAACCTCTCCCTGCTGTATCCATTCTGAACTCTCCAATGCATCTTGCACTTGCTCGTTTTAAAGCCTATGAAGTTTCATTAGTCTCCTGTCTCTTCTTATCTAAGATTGACAACATGCCAGTTGAAAGCATTAAGGCAACAGTCTTCTACAAGCAAAGATGGCTGATCCTGCTAGTTGACAGCTCAATTGCTTGCCCAGTTGGTAAGTTGAGAAGCTTCACATCTAACTTGATTTTGATCTATTTGGCTCCTATGATGAATTAAGACATGCATTAGCCAATCCTGGAGTATCACAGTGACAATCCTTTAGTTGTACCAATTTCCTCCCAGCCAGAAACCTCGGATGTATTTGGAACTGACCAAACCATTTCTCGATTCTTTCAGGTCCAGCAATCTTGAAAAACGACCAGCTGGTCTGGCCCACCCCAAGGATTTTGAATCCTCTGGTATTTCCTGCCAATATAACAGCAGACATGGTGACTATGGGAATTGATGGGCAGTTTCTGGATGATGACATTCTGGAGAAGAGGGGTTATGAGCTGTATATCAACATTTCTGTAATAGCCATTTCTATCCCAGTTGGAGCAGAAGGAGGCTTGACCAAGGTAGGATGTGTCTACCTTCTAACCACTACTCTGTCAATAGAGAATGTTTCCTGAATTACCTTGGCACAAACATCACTGCTATAAACTTGTTAACCTTTCTTAATCTATTATCTCTTTTAAACTCCATCTGCATGGTTTTTAAACTTGATGGCCAGCCTTTCAGTTGCCTAGGCCTGAAGCTATTATTGCTCATTTAGCCCTTAATGTTCCCAAGGCAATGAACTAGCCCCTTCATGGAATATCAGTAAGCATCACTTGGATCAATTAATGACTACATTAACATGCATTCCCTTGACAGTAACCATACTAAGCCTCTTTCTATCCTCCCAGAGTCATGTAATCAACAACACCTATGGAATCATCTACAACATCCACTTGCTTCTGGAGCATCAGTGGCTAGACCATCTACAGGAACTGACTCAGCATAGAATATATCGCCTGGCATCTACTCCCTTCATTCCTAGAGTTCCTAATGTCATTGGTGAGTGTTCCTCCATTGAGGATATGCCTTCCCAGACTCATTGGCTACAGGAGTACTTGAGACACCATGAAGCACATAAAACCTCCCTCAAACGGACAATGTGATGTCTTGTTTAAGATCACGATTGGGCCAGGACAGTAAGCTCCCAGGATCTTCAAGGTAATGTAGTGGGCATTCTTGCATCTAGGCAGGGGGTGGGGTGGTGCTAGGGAGCAGTTGTGGTGACAAATGAAGCTTTTTGGCCAAAAGATGATATCAGGGCAGCATTTGGTCAATATTGACATGACTCCATTTGTGCTCCAGTCCATGAAATGGGTTTGGGCCCCCAAACTCAGAATAGTACAGTCTACTGGCAACTTCAGAATTGCTCAGTTTCTTGATGGGGACAGGTTGGGTTTAAATTTCCAACTTGGTTTTGAAGCAGATTGTATGGGAACAACATGGCTGCCATGAATATCCTAAAGCTAAAATCCTTTTTACTTTTTTTTAGATACTGACACCACTCATCCCAAGAAACACTTCAATATCACAGTGGGACCCTTCCTTCCTGATGTGGAGCTGGTATCCATAACAGTGGCTGACAGAAATCTCTCTGTAGATGAGTTGAAGAGACACGGCTACAGTATTGACCCTATTGTCTATCCTAATGATACTATTGGCTTCACCATAGTGGTTGACCTTGGAGCACCTTTCATAAAACAGCAGGTATTTCCTCATGTGGAGGCACAAGTTTCTTATCCTCAACACGAGTTGTTAGTATCAACTATTGTTCCCTTTACCTGTTGTACAAGCTCTTGACTAAAAGCCATTTGCAGCATGGGTGGTATTGACCTGGTGACCTCTGTACACATTCCATTACCATAGCCATGGTGCTTAGGATCTCATTTTGATTGAAGACCTTGGCAATTACCAGTGTAGCTTAAATTTGATCCGTGACTTTGTTATTGCAGATCCAACTGTAACTTTCTATACAAAGTAAAATACTTTGTTAAATTTCCTAGTATCTCTATGATGACATCAGAAAATACACGATGAACATGACTTTAATCTTCAATGTGATACCAGATGAGGTCTTCACTTTCCCAGTGATAAAAATGGTTGATGTGCATGATGTTGGTGAGTATGTGTTAGCTTAAGCCATGAAAACCACACCTCCAACAGGAGAATTTGAAGCTACAGTTAATGACCTTGAGGCTTTTTATTTTTTTTGGTGCCTCTAGCGCTGGATTGATGTGTAAGGGGGGGAAGTAGAAAAAGCTGATACATGGTATTGGGGAGGAGAGAATAGGATATGCTGATTGGCAGTAGGCTCATATGGAACCGAGATCAGGCTGCTGGCCTTCTGTAATGTCTTGGTTGTTTTTCAGTGCTTCCCGTTATGATGGGCTACTGTGGAGATGCTGCACTCTACCTGCAACTGAAGCATGGCAATCTGGATCACTACTGGCTTCCTTATGTTGCTGATGAGCTGCTTAGTTTTGAACTAGCTCAGGTGTATGGTTACATCACCATGGAGAATGGAACACACTTTTCCCTGGCAGTCCCCCTCTCCTCACCAAGAGTTATTCATGAGGTAACTCTTTAACTCTGCAGTGCATAGCACATGTCTAAGACTTTGGTGACATTACATTTAGCTGCATAACAACTCTTAATTTCTTCAGGCACTTTCTCTCAATACACTGCAAGCTAGGATTGACTTCAAATTGAAGGACAACCAGACATTGGAGGTGTACAGTAGCTTCACAGTAAAATGTACCTTCTCCATCCCTCATGAGGAAGTGTTGGGTAAGTGGGTAAGAGCCAGTCTCTCCATTCTGCTTTCAAATGATGTGTAAATTGTCCAGAAGTCCCTTCTCTGAAGGCTCCTACTTAGTGTTAAATCTAAAGCCTCCTAGTATGATTTGTAGGTGAAGTTCCATCTTTCTATCAGGAGTAGGATCTCTTTCTGTGAACTATATTTATTGCACAATCTGAGTTACATAAGTCATTGTAAGCTAATTTGTGGTTTTTCCAGTCTGCTTTCAAAACGGTACTGTTGCTGTCACTGTCCAGTCCACAGTCACACTTCCAAACATTGATGTTGAGAAACTAGTGCTGAGAGACCCATCGTGTGGACCCAAAGAACAAGATGGAATGAAGGCACTTTTTGTGTTTGATATCAACTCATGTGGAACCATTGGATGGGTAAATTTACATCTTTGGCAAGTTACCCTTGAAGGGATCCTCAACATGGTTATTGCCATGTGTACTGGCAAGACCTCTTCCCTTTAATGGGAAAGAAGCAAGACTATAATTGCCTCACCTGAGGGGGGCAGTCTCTGGGTCCATTCTCGAGTGAGGTCTTTACTTAGGATGAGTGAGCCAGTTGGATTTTCACCATTGTCACTTCTTCCTGCTTGCCATATTTAATGTCCACTTGACATAGGCTAGCCTGACAACCAAGAGGTTAATTCTAATACCACAACTGTCAAACCTTTGGCTTGTCAAATCAGAACAATTAACGTCCTGCCCCAATAGCTTAGCTCCAGTTTACTGCTATACTCCAGTATTGGGATGTGGGCATCACAGGCTCAGCCAGCATTTATTGCCTTTTGAGGAGGTGGTGGTGCTAGTGAGCTGCCTTGAACTGCTGTAGTCCATGTACATCAGTGCTGGAGGGAGTGGATGGGGTGCCAATCAACCAGGCTGCTTTGTCTTGAACGGTATTGAGCAGCTTGAGTGTTGTTGGAGTTGCATTTGTCCGGGCAATTGGAGAGTATTCCATCACACTCTTGATTTTTGTGCCTAGTAGATGGTGGACAGGCTTTGGATCGGGTGAGGGGGGAGTGGGGAGTAGTAGTAGTGAGGAGGTGAGTTACTCTCTGCATCATTCCCAGCCTCTGACATCTTGTAACCACAGTATTTTAAATGGCTAGTCCAGTTTCTGGTCAGTTAGTGGGGGATTTGGCCATTGGATAATAAGGAGTGACTAGTTTGATTCTCTTCTTGGAGATGGTCATTTCCTGGTACAAAAATCACTTCTTCATCCAAGCCTGGATGTTGTCCAGGTTCTTCATTTTAGACTTGGACCACTTCAGTATCTGAGAAGTCACAAACACAATACTAATGTATAAATATATAATTGTCTAACAGGCTGTTCTGTCCCACTATAACAGCATTTGTTCCCTGCACATTCTACCTCCCCTGCTTCATTCATCCAATCAGCATGCTCTTCTCTCTAACTACAAGGTAAAATGGCTTTTAACTGAGCTGTTTGCTCAACTCCTCACTAGTGCAAAGACCATTTTCTTTGGTTAAAAGAAATCTTTTTGCTTGTCTCCCTTGGGTTTGCTTCAGGTAGCTGGGAGAAAGGCTTCCATTCCAAGACACGGGGTCATCCCTTGGCCTTTATTCTGGAGTATATTTCTTAAACAATTAGCTGCACAGTTTTCCTCCTGCTCTCTATTTTAAATGTAGAATGTTTCCTTTCCAGTTCACAAAGGAATTCATCATTTATGAAAATGAGATCTCTTACCCAAAAGAGAGAATACCACTTCATCTCCCTGTAATAACCAGAGATCCTGACTACAGGTAGGCTGGTGTTTTGTGACTAAATGGGTATCTTTCATGGGATCTGGCCATCACTGGCTAGGCCAACAATTAGTGCCTTTGAGAAGGTGGTGGTGAGCTGACTTGAACCACTGCAGTGCCTGTGCTGTAGGTATAGCCACAGTGCTGTTAGGGAGCGTGTTCTAGGATTTTGACTCAGTGACAGTGAGGGAAGAGTGATATATTTCCAAGTCGGGATGGTGAGTGACCTTGAAGAGGAATGTCTGCTGCCACTTGTAAGTGGTAGAGATCATGGTTTGGAAGGAGGCTCAGTGAGTTGCTGTACCATCTTGTGGATGGTACACAGTCAGTGGTGGAGGGAGTGAATGTTTGTGGATGGGGTGCCAAGCAAGCAGGTGTTTCATCCTAGATGGTGTCAAGCTTAATGTTGTGGGAACTGCACTCATCTATGCACGTGGGGAGTATTCTATCACACTCCTGCCTTGTAGATGCTGGACAGACTCTGGGGAGTCTGGGTTACCTGCCTGGTAGCCACTATATTTAGATGGCTAGTTTAGTTCACTAATCCAGCAATTGTATGGGGCAAGGTTCCAGGAGATGAATGGTACAATGGAGACTGGATGTTTTGCATGCTAATGCACTTTAATTACTTGAGGAGATTGGGCTGAGAAACCTTGTACTAGGTGAGTTCATTCAGCACTTGCATGGATTTGTCTCCATTAGACTGACTGTCCTGTGTCGTTACCCAATCAATGAGACTCTGAGCATCCGGGCCCGCTTTGGTCACCTGCCTGCAGGATTTGGCCTTCCTGATGACTTGTCTCCAGTCAGGCAAATGCTGGAAAGTAAGTGAAAAGCATGATCCAAACCCCCAAAACCTCCAACCTGCCATTTAGATCCTGCTGCATAATACCTTTTCCTTCTCTCTAGGTGAAGTTCTGAATCTGCACGCAAGGCTGGCACGAGGTATCGATTCCCAGGAAAATGGGACTGCGACAAGCTTCAATATACTAATAGTGCCTTTTCTGAGAACAACCTGCACTTGGATAACATTTTGAACAATAAACATCTTAAGGGGTTAGGGCTGGTCCAGTCAATACAATTGTCTGTTAATTGAGGGGGACTCAACACTGCTGCCTGGTTAACTACCAGTAACATGTTCCACTTGATTTTTAATTCCTATCTCCTTTCAGTGTGGGCTCAATTTTAGGGCTTTTATTTATTGAAGTAGATTGAGTACAGTTGGAGGTCAATACCAATTGCAGTTATCTCAGTCTCTTCCCTCTTTTGCCAGATCTAACCTACACCAGTTTCTACAAAGATGAAGACTACCCAGTACTTGTCCACATGACACAGCCTCTCTATTTTGAGATTGAACTCCACAATGAGAGCTCGAATGCTGAATTGTTCCTGGAAAACTGTTGGGCAACAGGCTCAGTGGAGATGGTGGGACAGCCACAGTGGGACATCATTGTGGATGGGTAAGTGATGTTTCAGATGGCAACCACATGGAACAATGCAGTGGGATCACAATATTAAAACTGAATTTTATTTATCGTGTTTAAAAACCTAACTACCACTGCCAGAATCAACAGCTAAATTAAAATGGAGGAGGTCCTACTAGATTTGGGGAATCTAAATGGAGCCTTGTCAAATGGAGTTCTGGAAACAATGGAAAGCTGGTTAACTTGTCCAGATCACATTATCAGCTGTGGTCATGGACCTAAAATCTCTTCCAGACTCCTGACCTAAACATACACGGGTGTAAACCATTTGGCCTTTTTCAAGCTTACTATACCATCCAACAAGATCATGGCTGATCCAATCATCTGCCTACCCTGTAACCTTTGGCCCCTTGATGATCAGTCTCTGCCATCACCTTCCCCTGCTCTTGGGTCATGAATTCCAAAGATTCGTGACTAAGAATTTCTTTCGTTTTTAAATGAGATGTATTTTGATCCTTTGCTCCTCTAGATTCCCCACATTGAGGGAAAATCCTCATCACCTAGATAAAAACAAAAAAACTGCAGATGCTGGAAATCCAAAACAAAAACAGAATTACCTGGAAAAACTCAGCGGGTCTGGCAGCATCAGCGGAGAAGAAAAGAGTTGACGTTTTGTGTCCTCATGACCCTTCGACAGAACACTTCTGTTGAAGGGTCATGAGGACTCGAAACATCAACTCGTTTCTTCTCCGCCGATGCTGCCAGACCCACTGAGTTTTTCCAGGTAATTTTGTTTTTGTTTTTTTTTATCCTCATCACCTACCCTGTCAATCCCCTTAATCTTGCAGCATTAACCCTCATTCTTCTCTACAATGGGAATGGGCTCCAGTTTCTGAAACAGGTTAACTTCTGGGAGTTGAACCTGCTGAACAGTGAGTTGAACTTTATGTAGCTCATTAAATGGGATGTAACTTCCTGTAAGCTTATTCTTATTGGACTGATGGTATAATTTAAGCCTTCTCTCAGTCTGCCTTTAGTATAAAGATTTTACTTTTCTCCAGATGTGAGAACCACATGGAAACCCACATGACCACCTTCCATCCAGTGCTCACCAGGGATGTGAAGAATCCTTCTTCATTGAAGAGGTTTGAAGTCAAAACCCTTGCCTCCAATAATTCTGATGGATTGCAGGGCCTGGTAAGCTTTGAGGAGTCAACTGCTGAAGTGTCATGGTTATCGTTGTTGGCTGGTGATGGTGTTTTATGGCCTTTCCTAGGTTTATTTCCATTGTAACGTAGCAGTTTGTGACTTGAGCAATCCAGGTTCTCCTTGTGGAAGGAGATGTGCCCCTGGCAAGCGAGGAGGTAAGGCATTCACCATAAACTGTACTCCTGAACATCGACTGACTACATATTTAGCACTTCATATCCTGCTCCTTGCATTCTATCTTCACTTCCTACCTCCACCACACCCCTCCCCCCAATTGGAATGAATGTGAATCGAAATGGTTAATGCAGCATCCATGATTTGTGGCATCCATTAGCCATTCATTCCCCTTGAGCTTCTGGCCTGTTGATTTTTAGTTACAATCTGGTTAAACAGCCTCCTTTATGACTTGTACATGGTTTTCTCCCCAGGCCGCACCATTAACCACTCAGCCCAAGAGCTTCACAGTGCTGTATCATCCGGACCTATAAGAATCCTCACTCCTGAAATGATCCAGTCTCCAGATCACAAGGAAACCAATGATGGTAAGTGACCATGTCTTGATTTTGTCTGGGCTTGCAAGTTGGTGGTAATCCAGTGTGGTGCATATGGTTGAAGTGAACCAATTTTTGAAGGGGAAGGTTGACTTGAGCTGTAGTAAAAGCTCCAGCCACTGGTGGTTCACTGGCAGCAAACCATTGGGTGTTTAATATCACTCTACAAACAATGGCCATTCTGAGGGATGGATTTTGGGTTTTTGCCTGTACTTGGATTTTACTGGACTCTCTCTTGTCCTTCAGAGTTACAGACACTGTCCTGTCAGGACTTGGATTAGTGTGTGGCATTTCATGACTTTCCTCTAAGGTCATTATCCTCACCACTGGGTCTAGTTTCCCCATAAGACCATGTAATTTTAAACTTCCACAGACGTAGATTAGTCTAGTTCTCTACAATGATTGAATTCAACTTTTCCTGTTGCCTTTAATTTCTGACTGAATTATATCTCTCATCTTGTTCCAGGAACACACAGGAAGTTTCCTTGGATAGTGTTGCTGGCTATTGGTGTAGCTGTGGGGAGCAGTGTCATACTTCTGGCTGTGGTATATGCTGTTAAATCCAGATGTGCCTGAATGTGTTGCTAAGTAAATAAACGTCTAATTAAATCTACAATCTTGGTTGGCTGTCTCCCTGTACTTGATCCTCAGACCAATAGTTATCCTTGGCCCAGATCACCTGTTGGAGCTTGCTGTGCTCATTGGGGAACATGGCAGCTACGTTGGTGATGACAACATGGCCTGAAATATTGCAAGGCAGTTTGGCTGCTGTAATAGCTCCAACTCATGACCAATTAAATGGAGTTGTTTATGTATTAAGAAACCTTTTTGGTTTCTCTATTGCTAGATAGTGGGGGACTGGTGTTGGGTTTCTAAGCAGAGGTGAGGCCTGCCTGAAATGGGTGATAAACTTAGAACAGGAGAATTATATGGGACTACAGGGAGAGGACAGGCCACAACTTCTGTCAGTGTCTAGGTCTAGTGATAATGTTCAGTCAATTTTTGTGCATGATGGTGCTTTTTTGATAAATATGAACACCAGTTGTCAGAGTTCATGTCGAGCAGGTTCTGCTTCTGGGCAGGTTCTATTTCTGGGTAATGTGGATTGCAGACACTGGCAGCGGCTGCCTGCTGATGAATCTACCTGATCCGGGGGCTCTTTGTTAGACGACGCCACTGAATGCATGAACATGTCCCTTGCAAGTGTTATCAATTCAGCATAATCAACTCCGTTTCCTGCTTTAACTGTGTATATAATATTGGCCTCTGTTATAGCATCCCACCCAGAGAATAATCTTGGAGTTTGCAAGATGGGAAGAAGAGCTGGGGTTGCACCTTCCACAATGTGAAGTGAGCAACTCGCTTGTCGAAGCCTAGTCCAACCAGTGGTTAAGGTCTCCTCTTGATCATCTCCTTGATACATTAGAAACCATTATGCCCAGCCCAGTCTGGAGTTTTGTTCCACCTGAGCTCTTCAGTAACAAGAGGGTAATTAAACTTCAATGGACTTGAATTCTAAACAGCTTGCTTAATTTTTTTCCCCACCCACATCAATGGAGAGTTTCAGTTAAAACTTAGCAGTTATCCCCATCAGTCATTTCAGCATACAGATCCTGATTTTATTCCAGCAAATTTCATCTACCAAGCTGCCTCCTAGTCCAGGAACAAGATTTCCACCACATGGAAATCCCTCATCCCTTGATACCATTCTAGTAAAACTGCCAACCTTCACCAGGGCCCCCTTCTCCAACGAGGGCATATAAACCAGTGATTTGTTTTTTTTCTTTACACTAATGCTGTAACCACCTTAACTTGTCCTGTCACTTTGTGTCTACACCCCATTAAATTGTATTTATGTTAACTAAAATGTTAAAAATTCCATCTGTCATGTCCACCTATTTTTCTAGTCTAAGGCATCCTAACCATCCTTCTCACCCTTTTCCTATATTGGAGTTATCACTTACGGGCTTTGAGAGATGCGCTGTGTAAATTACTATTAGACATTGTTTGTTTCACAGCACCTGCACTTGTACAGCTCCCACTGAAATCTAGAAGGAAAACCATCTCTTTTCACTACTCCCAGGCCTACAGTTCTCTTTCATTTTTATTAACTTGTTGCTGTTAATCTCTCTGGACATTTGCTCTAATCCACTAGTAGATGATCTTCAACTTGGTATTACTTATCAATTTGCACTTGGTAAATGTAAAGTTATTTAGTAGGGTCTGCTCCTTGTTTAGCATCTTGTACTCTTCATAACCCTTGTTCAACTCTAGCCACATGCATCCTCATTAATTTTCCACATGTAACTTCCTCCTCCTCAACCATCATTATCCCATTGCAGTGTCTGCTAGAATGGAAGGGTTCAGTAAACTGGGCATCTTAAACCCTTTCCACAGGAATGGAGTGACCAAGGGGTATGGGGGAGGATTGAAATTAGCTCTATTTCTGAAACTGAAGCAAAATGCTGTGGAGATCTAACAGTTCAAAGCTGGAAATGCTCTGGTCAGACAGCATCTGTGAAGATGGACATGTTAATAAAATAACCTTTTTTAAGCCAGTACAGGGTGAGGGGATGGTCTGATTGGATGGATAACAAAGTGGGTGACTTCAAGATAAGAATGGGATAACGTATCTGTTTCACTTGATGCTTCCTGGTGATGAGGACAAATGTTTTATATCTTGATTATTCCCTTTTGCAGCCAGCACACTCCCTGTAACCAGTACTCTGACAAGGGACTCTTGACTTGAATCACATTTGAAGGGGCAACTCACACTGGGACAATTAACATTGTCCCACGAACAAGCAGAAGTATCCCTGGGCCAGGAGATACAGATGTTCTTCATGAAGCCTGATCCTCTTTGGATTAGTGTACTTCACAACAGAGGTATGGTAGTGCCAGGATTGACTATACTAATGACTTAGGGATCAAGTTCAAATCTCACCATGGAAGTTTGAGAAATTGAAGCTGGTATCTCAGTATAAAACCAGCTAAGCAGGAGACCCCGATTTGATTAACAATCTTTTTCTTCATATTTTTGAAGAGATCTTCCTTACCCAGCCTGTCCCCCCACGTGATTCTAGTCTGTTTGTTAACAGTTGTATCAAACCACACCTATTCTTCAAGAGGAATACCCACTAGCACCTTGGTAGGACAGGATGAGCATTAAATACCCAGCCTCACCAAGAATGCTCAGATCCCAAGAATAATTAACTGTTTTAGTCTCTTTTTTGAGATTCCCATGTAGGATGAATGATTTACTTCAATCACCCCAAAGTACCTTTCTGGATGTGCTGGAGCTTCCAGTCCAGTGTGGCCAGCCTTGATTCGGAGTGATTAGAATGGAGCTATTTTTATTCCTCCTTATGGTTATGTTACTCAGTCTCTCCTTCCCATCCACTCCATCTCATATTTTCAGTTAACTTCCAATAGGCCAATAGCTATCCACCACCAGTTATCTGCATTTACAGCACAGACTTGTTTTATCCTCTGAGCTTCCTCCCACCCCCACTTCATCTCGCCCTGTCCTTGTTCCTTTCTGCCTCACTTGTTTATCTAGACTCTCCTTTTGCATATTACCCTCGAATGCTCCCTCCTTGAATATATTCAAGGCTGAGATTTTTGGTGTCTCGGGATGTGGGGAGCAGATGTGAAAATGGAGTTGACCTCAGTTGGCCATGATCATGTTGAATGGTGAGGGTGTGTGGCCTATACAAGTTCCTTTTCCTGTTCTTGTTGGGCTTGCGTGGGGAGAAAGTAGATTCCAGCTCATATCCATCCCAAGTCCCATTCCCCATCAACCCCTTGCGCTGACTGTGCAGCGATGAATCACTTTGAAAATCATCTCCTCCGATTCAAATCCTTTCGTGGCTCCTCAAACTGTCTCTAACTTCCTGAACCCTCCGCCTTCTCTGATCTTCCAATTTTGCCTCTTGCGTATCCCTGATTCCTAAACTTTAGAATTCCATCTCTGAACCTCTCCAATGCAAGTAGATCCTTTCTTTAAATGTGGAGACCAAAACTGCACATGGTGAGACCACACCTGGAGCACTGAAACCCTGTACAATTGTAACAAATTATTTATTCCTGTACTCCAATCCCCTTGCAGCAAACATGACTGTTTTTCCCCAGTTGCTTACTGTACCTGCATGTTGACCTTCTGTGATTCTTTTACCAGCACACCCAAGTCTTTTTGGGCATCAACGCTTCCACAATTCACACCTTGTTTAAAAAGAAATATTCTGATTTTCTATTCCTATGACCAAAGTGAGGAGCCTCACACCTCCCTACAGTGTGCACCTTCTGCTATCTCCCTGTTCACTCACCTTAACCGGTCTATACCTCTGTATCCACCTCACAGTTTACCTTTCCACTTAGCTTTGCACCAGCATCAAACTTCAACAGCCCCTTCCAAACTCAAGATCCCTGCCACCCCAAAGGGCAAGGGCAGCAGACACATGGGAACACCGCCACCTGGAAGTTCCCCTCCAAGCCACTTACCATCTTGACTTGGAAATATATCACCGTTCCTTCACTGTCAAAATCCTGGAACTCCCTCCCCAACTTTTAGAATTATACACAATCATTGACTGGCTTCCAAAGTGATCATTTTAATCAGAAATTCGAGCTGTCTTTGTGGTTTTTTTTCAGTTGTCTGTGATATTCTCCCTACTGGGTCACTGGTTAGGATTCAACACTCTCACTGCATCATTGATACATTTAAAGGGGGAAGCTGGAAAAACACAGGAGGGAGAAAGGAATAGAAGGATAGGCTGATAGGGGGGAGATGAAGAGGGAGTGGGAGGCCGCTCGTGTGAAGCAGAAACACCATGAAGCAGATTGGCCGAATGGCCTGTTTGTGCTGTACATCCTGTATAATAATCTGTCCACCATTTTAAAAAAAAAACAGCAGCTGGATCTTCTGATCCTCATTGAAGATCTACAACAGCTCAATTTGTGGAACCTGACGACGATTAATCAGGGTGTGGTCAGCTTTGGGTGGGTCTGATTTCCAGCGCTGGGAGCTGTATTGGTGTGGGAGGTAACCTTGCATGTGACCATCCATCCTTGACCTTTTGCATTGTTTTAGCCAATTCCCAGGCAGCAAGTCAACCCTACAGTCAGCAACTGGAATCCCTCACATGGCCCTCACCCCAATCCCACCCCCACAGTCAGAAAGTGGGATCGTCAATACAGGGAAGCAGAGTCAGTGCCGTTCCCACAATCCTCGCTCTTATACAAGACTCTGAACCTCTTTGTTGGACCTACCAAACTGCGCACTACGCCTTGCAACATGGTGACGGCTATCGGAACAGCCCAGAACACCTCAGAAGCTGGGGAAGAAATTCAAAACCTGGAAGCTTGAAAAAGCAGCATTCTGAGCTGATGGAAAGTACCAGAAGCTAAGGTGCAGAAGGAGATTGCCAGAGAGACGCTCTGAAGCAGGACTGGCAGCAGGAGGCAACAATAAAAATCCATGCTGCTGCTGAAGACTCCACTGAATCCCATGGAAGTCCAGCCTCCATATCCAGAGAGTGTGGGGAGTCAGGAGACCCAGCAGGGCTAAGCTAAATAACTTGTGTTCTTGGCCAGAACGAATTTTGAAAAATTT
Source organism: Isurus oxyrinchus (assembly GCA_026770705.1). Lineage (NCBI taxonomy): Eukaryota > Metazoa > Chordata > Chondrichthyes > Lamniformes > Lamnidae > Isurus > Isurus oxyrinchus. The sequence goes on from JANJGN010000033.1 coordinate 18,022,329, forward strand.
TTAAATCAGCAGCAGTCAGAATAACCATTTTAAAACACACCATGAACAGCCCAAGTCGGCACCCAAATAATCAAAATATATCATTTAAAAAATAATCAGTTTATATATTTCAACAAAAAAACCAGCTCATCCCAGGAATGGAATGTCTGACAACCCAAAATATTTAGATACAGCGGGGAGACTTAGAGCAGTCAATCCAGGGAGCCGCTACCGAAAAATTCAAAACACAAAAATTGCAATCCCCAGAACTGTCGAGCACGGGAAATTTCATTGCGAAGAAGAATACAGCAGCACCATCTTGAATTTCCATTTTAAAACTGGACACTTTCAATTTTAAATAACCATGGGTCAGAAATCGACCTTACCAGACCAGCTTGGACTCATCCAGACACACAATTGGGTTTCGGAGAAAGGTCCCTTTTAGATACGTGATTTGCTTCAGGTCTAGGCAAGAAGATAGAGGCTGAACAGGTTAACGTGCTGCTTTATTTGGTAGGTCCAATGGCTGACAATTGACAAGAAATCAATGAATCCTCAGCGAAGTTTTAAAATATTTTAATCTGAGCAGTAACAAGATCCTTGAAGGAGCAAAGTTTAACAAATGGTGTCCAGCAGCCAGGAGAGCCTGTTGACTCCTTCGTAAATGGCTGACGACGGTGACTTGAAATCAGCTCGTTAGGGACAGAATTGTCTGAGTGGTGGGTGATGCACACTCAGACATGCTTCAAATGAAAGAAGATTTGATCCTTGAAAAGGCCATTCAGATTGTCAGACAATCCGAAATCCATTTACAGCACAGATCCATCTTAAGGGGCGAAAGCAAGCCATGGTACAGAGCAACCCCTAGTGCCCAACTGGTGAAACAGCAGAGGAGCTGGGACACGGCAGCCCAAGGGAAGCAATACACTAACTGTCCACTAGAGGGTGCGTGACCATGCCAGCACTGAGGAGCCGAGCGGCCCCACAGGTGGGATCAATGTCCGGCAAACTGGGCATGGCATGTTAATTACAACTGCATCGGACACTTCAGAAAGCTATGCAAAGATAACCCAGCCTGATGCACGGATAATCCCAGGACAATTCGCGAGGTCAACGTGCCACACCAAGAGGAAACATAGCCATGCTTCTTAGGTGAGGTCAAAGATCAGGGATTTTCATTCTGTAACGTGGACATCTCAGTTAGTGGCTATTTCACAAATTTTAAATTGGACAGCGGGAGCCAGTGTTACAGTTTCTCTCAGCCAAGGGACTGTGGCTGAGACACCTCTGGCTCTGAACAACAGACACTCCACTCTATGGAATCTGTGTGGCTATAGGCCTAGCCCTGGAACCATCAAGGTATGGTGGAAAGCAAGTCTTTGAAGACCCGTACGTCACCCATAATCAGTAGAGATGACCCTGTGTTGTCCTGAACCACCTTAAAATGACAGAAGATGTCAAAACAGCCTCGGTCATCGACTACACAGAACCGCAAGTTCCCGCGAGCTCCCACAGAAAAGATACTGTCGACTGGGACTTCAGCTCCGAATTGTCTTCACTCTTTACAGAGCTGGATTGTCCACTCTCTTTGCAGGTGCTAGAAGATCCTCGTTGGTCAGACCAGCCAACCACTCGAATGGTGACCATAATGCCTCGAGAGGAAGACGACCAAGAGATGAACCAGCAGCGAGAAGAGGTTCAACCTCCGGCTCAGACGTCTGTGGGTAAGATACACCCAGAAACCATGACACAGGCGCTGCAACCTCCAGCCGGGACACTCAGCCAGGCGATGTTGAAACGGAGAAGTAGCCATCATCTGACTGCAGCGAGGCCAGGGGGCTAACCAGTGAGAACATTGTTGCACAGGAAGCTAAACTGAAAGGTGAGCACGTTGATAAGTTGCAGCCACACAATAGGAAGAGACATCCTCCATTCCAACATACAGACACCTGAATTAGGAGCAGGAGTGGACCATTCGGTCCCTCGAGCCTGCTCTGCCATTCAAGAAGATCATGGCTGATCTGAATGTAACCTCAACTCACATTCCTGCCTACCCCTTTCACCCTCTTGTTCATCAAGAATCTATCTACCTCTGCCTTAAAAAAAGCCTCTGCTTCCACCACTTTTTGAGGAAGAGTGTTCCAAAGACTCTCAACACTCAGAATGTTGTCTCATCTGTGTTTTAAATGAGTGACCCCCTATTTTTAAAGTGATCCCTGGTTCCAGATTCTCCCACAAGAGGAAACATCCTCTCCACATCCACCCTGTCAAGATCCCTCAGGATCTTATGTGTTTCAATCAAGTTGCCTCTTACTCTTTGAAACTCCAGTGGATACAAGCGTAGCCTTGTAGGGGTCCCTCCTTTTCTTCCTCAGAGACCCTCTGCATACTCAAGTTCGTGACACCAGATTCACAAGTGTACGGCTTGAACAGAAAGACCAGCGAGACAAGTCTCTTCTGATAATTCACAATCGCTTTATTGAATTACCCACGGCTCTCAGAAAAGGGCTGCATTCAGCAATAATGAAGACAGTTAGTTACCCAGCACCTCGGTCCTTTCAGAGGTTTAAACCCCCCACCTTCTTCCTAACGTAATACTTAAATCTTTATATCCTAACAATACTCACAATTGCCCCTCGGTTGGTTTTCCAATGGTGTTGTATGTCTCTCGGTGAAGTTGACTAGACTCGATCGATTTACCTGACTGCCTGCAGAAAAGAATGGTGTCCTATGAACTTCAGCCCCCAGTTATACCATTTCTGTTGCTCGCCTGGCCATCCCATTTCGATGTCCAGTAGTTAGCTCTTAGTTTATTCCACGCATAGTCCAGATGAATCTGATCAGCTCACGCTGGTTGAAACGATAGTCTTTCCATGGAAAATATATCCCAGATGAAAATGATCAGCCCTCCCATTGTTTAAACAATTCTCCTGCTTCTTTGAGAGATAGCAGCACCTGGCTCCAAAGTCAATGAAGGTATGAATGACCCTATTCCTCTCCCTGAAAGAAACCAATTTTAATTGTAAGGCCAGATTCCGGTACCATTGTTAGTGAGGCAGGCCTTAGCTACATTACAATTTCTTGATTGTATTATATCGGTGGCATGTTCCTTGTGCCATTCTACTGGGTAATCTATCTCTTAATCGCATCAGCTAATGGCATTTCCCTGGCACCATTGTTCCATGATAGCAATCAGCCAATGGCAGGTCCCAGCATTTTCCTGGTACCATTTGCTATCATGGAACAATGTCCAAACCTTTATGATGAGCTACTGTCTTTGTACTAAATGTCTGAATTAACCCCTTGCTGCCCAGCCCTGTGCTGTTGGCTGCAGCATGGTTTCTATATTGTGGGATACAAAACATGAGGTCATAACATGTCCCTGGGTTTGGGTTTTATATTCCATAAATTTCCCAGTTGGAGGGGATTCCAATCCACCAGCCTGTCCAACCTTCTTCATAAGACAACACCACCCCCCCCAAATTCCTGGTATCAGTCTAGTAAATTTTCTCTGAACTGCTTCCAACTTATTTATACCCTTCCATAAATAAGGTGACTAATACTGTACACAGTACTTCAGATGTGGTCTCACCAATGTCCTGTATAACTGAAGCATAACCTCCTACGTTTATATATAATTCCCCATACAAATTATCTATTCTATTATCTTTTCTAATTACTTGCTGTACCTGCATACTAACCTTTTGTGATTCATGCACTAGATCTCTCTGCATCTCAGATCTCTGCAATATCTCACCATTTAAATAATAAGCTTTTTTATTCTTCCTGCCAAAATGGACAATTTCACATTTGCCCACATTATACTGCATTTGCCAGATCTTTGCCCACTCACTTAACCTATCCACGTCCTCTTGTAGTCTCCTTATGTCCTCTTCAATTTACTTTCCTTCCTATCTTAGTGTCATCAGCAAATTTAGTTACCATACCTTCGGTCCCTTCATCCAAGTTATTTATATAAATTGTAAAACTTTGAGGTCCCAGCACAGATCCCTGTGGCACACCACTCATTACATCCTGCCAACCAGAAAATGACCCATTTATAAAAGGTGTGGCTATGGGTACCCGCATGGGCCCCAGCTATGCCTGTCTCTTTATGGGGAATGTGGAACATTCCTTGTTCCAGTCCTACTCCGGCCCCCTTCCACAACTTTCTCCGGTACATCGATGATTATTTCGGTGCCGCTTCATGCTCTCGTTGGGACTTGGAAAAATGCATTAATTTTGCTTCCAATCTCCACCCCTCCATCATTTTCACGTGGTCCATCTCTGACACTTCCCTTCCTTGACCTCTCTGTCTCAATCTCTGGTGATAAACTGTCCACCAATATCCATTACAAACCCACCGACTCCCACAGCTACCTCGACTACAGCTCCTCACACCCCGTTTCCTGTAAGGACTCCATCCCATTCTCTCAGTTCCTTCGCCTCCGTCGCATCTGTTCCGATGATGCCACCTTCAAAAACAGTTCCTCTGACACGTCGTCCTTCTTCCTTACCAAGGTTTTCCACCCACGGTCGTTGACAGGGCCCTCAACCGTGTCCGGCCCATCTCCCGCGCATCCGCCCTCACGCCTTCTCCTCCCTCCCAGAAACATGATAGGGTCCCCCTTGTCCTCACTTATCATCCCACCAGCCTCCGCATTCAAAGGATCATCCTTCGCCATTTCCACCAACTCCAACAAGGTGCCACCACCAAACACATCTTCCCTTCACCCCCCCTATCGGCATTCCGTAGGGATCGCTCCCTCTGGGACACCCTGGTCCACTCCTCCATCACCCCTTACTCCTCAACCCCCTCCTATGGCACCACCCCATGCCCACGCAAAAGATGCAACACCTGCCCCTTCACTTCCTCTCTCCTCACTGTCCAAGGGCCCAAACACTCCTTTCAAGTGAAGCAGCATTTCACTTGCATTTCCCCCAACTTAGTCTACTGCATTCATTGCTCCCAATGTGGTCTCCTCTACACTGGAGAGACCAAACGTAAACTGGGCGACCGCTTTGCAGAACACCTGTGGTCTGTCCGCAAGAATGACCCAAACCTCCCTGTCGCTTGCCATTTTAACACTCCACCCTGCTCTCTTGCCCACATGTCTGTCCTTGGCTTGCTGCATTGTTCCAGTGAAGCCCAATGCAAACTGGAGGAACAACACCTCATCTTCCGACTAGGCACTTTACAGCCTTCCGGACTGAATATTGAATTCAACAACTTTAGGTCGTGAGCTCCCTCCCCCATCCCCACCCCCTTTCTGTTTCCCCCTTCCTTTTTTTTCCAATAAATTATATAGATTTTTCTTTTCCCACCTTTTCCATTATTTTTAAATATTTTAAAATCTTTTATGCTCTCCCCACCCCCACTAGAGCTATACCTTGAGTGCCCTACCATCCATTCTTAATTAGCACATTCGTTTAGATAATATCACCAACTTTAACACCTATGTGTTCTTTGTTCTATTGTTGTTGACATCTTTTGATGATCTGCTTCTGTCACTGCTTGTTTGTCCCTACAACCACACCCCCCCCCCCCACTTCTCTCTCTCTCTGTCTCTCCGCCCCCCCCACACACCTTAAACCAGCTTATATTTCAAATCTTTCTTGGACTCGAGCTCAAGTTCTGTCGAAGGGTCATGAGGACTCGAAACGTCAACTCTTCTTCTCCGCCGATGCTGCCAGACCTGCTGAGTTTTTCCAGGTAATTCTGTTTTTGTTTTTAATGACCCATTTATGCCTACTCTCTGTTTCCTGTTAGCCAGTCAATCTTATAATCCATGTCAATATGTTATCCCCTACACCATGAGCTTTTATTTTCCGTAATAACCTTTAATCTGGCACCTTCTCAAATGCCTTCTGGAAATCTAAGTATAGCACATCCACCAGTTCCCCTTTATCCACAGCACATGTGACTCCTTCAAAGAACTCCAATAAATTGGTTAAACATGATTTCCCTTTCACAAAACCATGTTGACTCTGCCTGATTGCCTTGAATTTTTCTAAGTGCCCTGCTATAACATCTTTAATAATAGCTTCTAAGATTTACCTTATGACAGATGTTAGGATAACTGGTCAATTACTTTCCTGCTTTCTGTCCCCCTCCCTCTTTGAATAAAGGAGTTAACTTTTGCTATTTTCCAATCTAATAGAACCTTCCCCAAATCCAGGGAATTTTGGAAAAGTAAAACCAGTGCATGAACTATCTCACTAGTCACTTCTTTTAAGACCCTAGGATGAAATCCATCAGGAGCTGGAGATTTGTCATCCCTCAGCCCCAACAAGTTACTCAGGATCACTTCCCTGGTGATTGTAATTTTCCTGAGTTCCTCCCTCCCTTCTATTTCCTGATTTACAGCTATTTCTGGGATGTTACTTATATCCTCTATAGTGAAGACTGAAACAAAATACTTTCCATTATTAAGTTCCCAGGTGCACTTTCTATTGGACCAATGTTCACTTTGTTAACCCTTATTTAAGGATCTAACTCTTACTATCTGTCTTTATATTTCTAGCTAACTTCCTCTTGCACTCTAATTTTTCCCACCTTATTAATATTTTTGTAATTCTTTGCTGTCCTTTATATTCTTACCAATCTTCTGACCTGCCACCCGTCTTTGCGTAATTATGTGCTTTCTCTTTAAATTTGATGCTGTCTTAACTTTTTTAGTTAACCACGGATGGTGGGCCCTGCCTTTGAATTTTTCTTTCTCATTACAATGTATCTATTCTGTATATTCTGAAATATCCCTTTAAATGTCTGCCACTACATCCCTATTAACCTATCCCTTAACCTCATTTGCCGGTTTACTTTAGCTAGCTCTGCTTTCCTGCCCTCATAATTGCCCTTATTAAGTTTAAAATATTAGTCTTGGACCCACTCTCCTCTTCCTCAAAATGAATGTAAAATTCAATCATGGAGTCAGTGTTATACAGCACAGAAACAGGCCTTTCAGCCCATCGTGTCCATGCACCTATCTATTCTAATCCCATTTTCCAGCACTTGACCAGTAGCCCTGTATGCTACGGCGTTTTCAAGTGCTCATCTAAATACGTCTTAAATGTTGAGGGTTCCTGCCTCTACCACCCCCTCAGGCAGTGTGTTCCAGGTTCTAACCACCCTCTGGGTGAAAAATTCTTTCCTCAAATCCCCCCTAAACCTCCTGCCCCTTACCGTAAATCTATGCCCCCTGGTTATTGATACTTCTGCTAAGGGGAAAAGTTTCTTCTTACCTATGCCCCTCATAATTTTGTATACCTCTATCAGGTCCTCCCTCAGCTTTCTCTGCTCTAAGGAAAACAACCCTAGTCTGCCCTGTCTCTCTTCATAGCTGAAACTCTCCAGCCCAGGCAACATCCTGGTGAAGCTCCTCTGCACCCCCTCCAGTGCAAACATACCCTTCCTATGGTGTGATGACCAGAACTACACACAGTACTCCAGCTGTGGCCTAACTAGTGTTTTATACAGTTCCAACATAACCTCCCTGCTCTTATATTCTATGCCTCGGCTAATAAAGGCAAGTATTCCAGATGCCTCCTTAACCACCTTACCTACCTGTGCTGCTGCCTTCAAGGATCTATGGACATGCACACCAAGGTTCCTCTGTACTTCCTAGGGTCCTACCATTCATTGTGTATTCCCTTGCTGTGTTAGTCCTTCCAAAATGCATCACCTCACACTTCTCAGGATTAAATTCCATTTGCCACTGCTGTGCCCATCTTACCAGCCCATCTATATCGTCCTGTAATCTAAGGCTTTCCTCCTCACTATTTACAACACCACCAATTTTCATGCCATCTGCAAACTTGCTGATCATACCTCCTATATTCACCTCTAAATCATTCATGTACACTACTAACATCAAGGGTCCCAGCGCCGATCCCTGCGGTATGCCACTTGTCACAGGCTTCCAATCACAAAAACAACCTTCGACCATCACCCTCTACCTCTTGCCACTAAGCCAATTTTGGATCCAATTTGCCAAATTCCCATGGATCCCATGGGCTTTTACCTTCTTGACCATTCTCCCATGCGGAACCTTGTCAAAAGCCTTACTGAAGTCCAAGTAGACTACATCAACTGCACTACCCACATCTACACAACCAATCACCTCCAAAAATTCAATCAAAATTGTTAGACACGATCTCCCCCTGACAAAGCCATGCTGACTATCCCTGATTAATCCCTGCCTCTCCAAATGGATGCTGTCTCTCAGATTTTTTCAAATAGTTTCCCTACCACTGATGATAGAATCATATTATGATCGCTGCTACCTAGAGGTGTCTTTACTATCAGGTTATCAATGAATCCTATCTCATTGCACAATACCAGGCCCAGTATAGCCTGCTCTCTGGTTGGCTCCAGTTCTAAGAAACTATCCTGAAAGCCTTCTATGAATTCATCATCTATACTACTTTTTCCCATCTGATTTTTTTCAGTTTATGTATGGATCAAAATCCCCCATGATTATGGCTGTACCTTTCTGACAAGCTCCCGTTATCTCTTCTTTTATACACTGTCCCCTATAATGTCGTAACAATTAGGGAGCTTGTTCACCACTCCTACAAGTGACTTCTTGCCTTTTTCGTTTCTCTGCTCAACTCAACCCACTTCTACATCCTGGTTTCCTGAACTTAAGTCATCCCTCTCTAATGTGCTAATACCATCATTAATTAACAGCCACCTCTCCACCTTTTCCTAACTACTGTCCTTTTCAAAAACTCACGTGCCCTTCAATATTCAGGTCTCAATCTGTCATTCTGTAGCCATGTCTCTGTAGTGGCTATCAGATCGTATTTATTTATTTCTATTTGTCCTGTCATTTCATCTGTTTTGTTTCAAAGCCTTTAGTTTTGTCCTTTTTATTATTTGTGTAGTCTCTAGCTTTGACTGCTGTTTTACTCTTAGATTTTTATTCTCTATCCCTACCTACCACATTCTGTTTATTAATTTCCCAAATTAATACCTTTCTCCCTTGCCTTATCTCTACCCTTTGGTTGACCACATCTTCCCAAATTAGGAAGATCCCTTGCCACCAATTATTTTAAAACCTTCTCTGGAATCTGGAAGAATTATAAAGCGTCCAGGACACCTCAACTTGTAAACACTTTGGGGGAGTGGGGGGAAGGGGTAATAGAAGTAATGTAAATACGTTGAATAAACAAGAATGCATTGCAAGTATATTTGATAAAGACCTTGGGGGGAGGTGTAGTATAAGATTTTGGCATAGAAAGGGTGGGACCAGGGCTAGTACCTCCCACATTATGATATAAAGGAACACATGACCCGCATCCGGAGGGCTGTCTTGTACTGGATGGAGACGTGTATAGAAGCAAGCATGGGGACAGCTCCTAGCTTAGACCTTAAACTGTGTGTGTGCATGTAGTTACTAGTAGTTTATAAACACTGTTAAACTATACAAGATTCAGAACTTCTCCATGAGACATCCTAAAATACCTTCATGAGTCTCTCCACCTTTTTTATCCTACGTTTTTATTTGGTTGTAACATGAAGAGGTGTAAAAGACCCTTTAAACTTTAGCCACGACCTAATTTCTGAACCATAGCTGGGGCCTTTTGTCTCTTAAACCCAAAGCCTCGCTGCATCCTGTTGGTTGAAGAATCTCTCTCTATTCCTCACTATAAATGTCTGGGTAGGCCTGGACAATTCGGTGGCTCTGGCTCCTCTCTATCCAGCAGTTGTTAATGATTCTTAAGTAACAAACATACCTCTCTGATCAAGCTTTTGGTCATCCATTCTAAAATTTCATTCTGTGACCTGTTCTCTACTTTCTTTTGATTACACACTTCATAGCGTCTTGGGATATTTTATGAGCTCAAAGGTGTTGTTATAAATCCCAAGTTGTAAGAAGAGAGAGAGAGAGAGAGAGAGATGGAGAGATTTAGGGAGGGAATCCTAGAGCTTAGGGCCCCAGGTAGCTGAAGGCACAGCCGCCAATGGTGGAGCGATGGGAATCAGGGGAAACTCGAGGCCAGAATTGGAGGAGCACAGAGATCTCGGAGGGTTGTAGGGATGGAACCCTCTTTTCCTTTTTCATCAGCCCTCCTGAAGGTGCCGACTGACATTCAGCAGGAATGTGAGGTGGATTAGAGCGGATTTGTAATGTTCCACCTTGGCAGGCATCCAACCTGAACAGCCATGTGACTGAGACAAACTCACCAGCTGTCTTTGAGGTCTTATGTGACAGAGCTTGAGTAATTATAACCAATTTCAGCTGAATGGTGGCCTAATCTCTATATTGCTAATCACCGTGGCCAAGAAATGGGTAGAATCATTAACAGCTGCCGGATAGAGAGGAGCCAGGGCCACCATCTGTCCTGAATTGTTCAGGCCTACCCAGCCATTTATAGTGAGGCATAGAGAGAGATTCTTCAATCAACAGGATGCAGCGAGGCAATGTGTTTAAGAGACAAAAGGCCTTGGCTATGGTTGAGAAATTGGATAATGAGTACAGTTTGTTTTAAACTCAAAGGGTGGTCAAGAAACAAGAGAGGGAGAGACATGTGAAGCACCATCAGGTATTATTAGCTTGGATTTCTGAGGGTTGTGACCATTCCATTTTATATTGACCATGCTCCCCTCAATTGAGCTTCTCTTCCTGCTCCTGCACTGCTTGTTCTCAAGCCCCCCGACAATAGATCCTTTACCCTCCTATTTCTCAATTTAAAACGTTTTCATGCAATGTGGGCTATGCTGGCTGGGCCAATACTTGTTTCCCATCCCTAATTGTCCTTGAGAAGGTGGTGGTGAGCTGCCTTCTTGAACTGCTGCAGTCCATGTGGTGTAGGTACACCCACAGTGCTGTTAGGGAGGGAGTTCCAGGACTTTGTCCAGCGACAGTGAAGGAACGGTGATACATTTCCAAGTCAGGATGGTGAATGATTTAGAGGGAAACTTCCAGGTGGTGGTGTTCCCATGTGTCTGCTGACCTTGTCCTTCTAGATGGTAGTGGTCGTGGGTTTGGAAGGTGCTGTCTAAGGAGCGTGGGTGAATTCCTTCAGTGTATCTTGTAGATGGTATACACACTGCTGCTGCTGTGTGTTGGTGGTGGAGGGAGTGGATTGTTTTGTTCTGGATGGTGTTGAGCTTCTTGAGTGTTGTTGGAGCTGTACTCATCCAGACAAGTGGAGAGTATTCCATCACATTCCTGCCTTGTAGATAGTGAACAGGTTTAGGGGAGTCAGGAGTTGAGTTACTCATTGCAGGATTCCTAGCCTCTGACCTGCTCTTGTAGCCACAGTATTTATATGGCTGGTCCAGTTCAGTTTCTGGTGACAGATTTGTAGGTTTCTCATCTACATGCTGTCCCTGGCTGACATATTTGAAAAGTACAGGGTCAGTTTTCACATGTACACTGATGACACCCAGCACAATCTCAGCACCACCTCTCTCGAATCTTCCACTGCCTCGAATCACCAGACTGCTTCTCTGACATCCAGATCTGGAAGAGTAAATTTCCCCCCATTATTGGGAAGAACAAAGCCATTGTCTTCAGTTCCTGTCACAAACTTCACTCCCTCGCCACCGCCTCCTTCCCTCTCCCTGGCAATTGTCTGAGGCTGAACCAGACTCTTCGCAATCCTGGTGTCATATTTAACCAGAGGAAGATTTTCCAACCACTAATACTGCAAGGTCGGTTACATTGTTCCTTCACTGTCACTGGGTCAAAATCTTGGAACTCCCTCCCTAACAGCACTGTGGGTGTACCTACACCACATGGACTGCAGCGGCTCAAGAAAGCAGCTCACCACCACCTTCTCAAGGGGTAATTAGGGATGGGCAATAAATGTTGGCCCAGCCAGCGAAGCCCACATCCCGTGAATGAATAAAAAAATGACTCCGCCCCTGCCTCAGCTCATCTGCTGAAACCCTCATCCACACATTTGTTACCTCCAGTCAGGGCAATTCCAGTGTTCCCCAGCCGGACTCTGACATTCTAAACTTATCTAGATTAAACTCATACAAAAGTTACTCACACCAAGTGTACAGGGAGTTTTACCTTGTATTTAACCCTGTGCTGTACCTGTCCTGGGAGTGTTTGATGGGGACAGTGTAGAGGGAGTTTTACTCTGTATCTAACCCCGTGCTGTACCTGTCCTGGGAGTGTTTGATGGGGACAGTGTAGAGGGAGCTTTACCCTGTATCTAACCCTGTGTTAGATTTGATACATGTTTGATGCAGAATTAAACCTTCCATTCTTCAGAACGGAACAACATCTGCAATCAGATTAGTCAGTTAGAGGGAGGGAGGGATGTTTAGGTGAAGTGAAGCTCCAGGCAGCTTGTGACCCTGTTGCTCCCACTCGCTGTCGTGAATAAATTTCACTTTCTGATCAATGTCAGAAGCTCAAATGTCGGTGCTGTTCCTGAGCAGGGGAAAGTTAATTGGGAGGGTTAATTAAACCTGGCGTGGAAACGCTGACACCCTGAACCTGACACCTCATGAAGTCACTGAGCAGCAGGCTGACAATTAGTATTCCAGCTAACAGATGTGGACAGGGTTTCCCCCTCAATGATATAGGACCCTCAAGAGAGGGAGCAACACCCTCTCATGATGTTGGCCATGGTATAGTGGGTGTTACACTCATCTCTGGGGTCGAAGATTATCCATTGGACTTCCTCTGTTAGCACAAAATCAGGGGGGACCCTCCCAGTGCCAGTACTGAGGGAGTGCAGCACTGTCAATGGTGCTTTGTTTCAGATGAAACATTAAACCAAGGTCCTGTATGCCCTCTCAGGTGAATGTAAACGATCCCACTATTGGTAACAAACTAGGGAAGTTTTTCCTTGTATCCTAACCAATATTTATCACTGCAACAGATTACCTGACATCGGAGTGCAGTTGATGGGAGCTTGCTGTGTGCAAATTGGCTGCTGCGTTTCCAACATTGCACAGTGACCACACTTCAAAAAGTACATCAATGGCTGCAGATGTCTTTGGGACATTGAGGTTGTGGAAGGTGCTATCTAAATGCAAGTTTTTCTTTTCTCTCATCTATCCCCTTATGATACATTTTCTCCTCATCTAGTAAATTTCATGCAAGCATTGGCCTGGCTCAGTTCTTTACAGACACAATAACAGGACCCAGTTAGAAGGGGGATTCAGAAACGTGTTGATCTGCTATTCAGGAAGTTTTAACAATGCACTTAGAGATTTATAGTATGAGTAGAACAATTGGCATAGTTTTACTTAAAGGGAATCCTGTTTGACCAACTTATTAGAGTTTTTTGAGGATGTAACTGGTAGGGTAGATAAAGGGGAACCAGTAGATGTTGTATACCTGGATTTCCAAAAGACATTTGACAAGGTGCCACACAGAGGGTGGATATAGGCATATGGAGTTGGGGTAATATATGGATAGATGATTATTAATGGATAAAAACAGAGAGTGGGCATAAAGGGGGCTTTTTCAAGTAGGCAGGCAGCGAATATTGGAGTGCCATAAGGATCAGCGCTGGGGTCTCAGCTGCTTACAATCTATATTAATGAGTTAGATGAAGAGACAGAGGGCAATGTATCTAGGTTGGCTGATGATACCAAACTGGGTGGGAAGGTAAGCTGTGGGGAGGACACAGAGGCTGCAAAGTGATATAGACAGGTTAGGTGAATGAGCAACAAGATAACAGATGGATTATAATATAGGGAAACGTGAAGTTATTCACCTTGGTTGTAAGAATAGAAAAGCAGAATATTTTCTAAAAAGTGAGAAACTTGTAAGTGTTGAGGTTTATAGAAACTTGGATGTGTTGGTACAAAGGATACAGAAGATTAGCCTGCAGGTACAGCAAACAATTAGGAAGGTAAATGGCATGTTGGTCTTTACTACAACCAGATTGGAGTACAGGAATAAAGAAGTCTTGCTCCAGTTGTACAGGATTTTGGTGAGGCCGTTTCTGATGTTGTGTGTGCCGTTTTGGTCTCCATATTTAAGAAAGGATTTACTTGTATTGGAGGTGGTACAGCGAAGGTTCACTGGATTGGTCCCTGGGCTGAGGGGGTTGCCCTGTGTTGAGAGCCTGAGTAAACTGGGTTTATATTCTCTGGAGTTGAGAAGAATGAGAGGTGATCTCATTGAAACATGTGATATTCTGAAGCGGTTTGACAGGGTGGATGCGGAGAGATTGTTCCCCCCCCACCCCCACTCCCCCTCACACACACTCCCTGGGCTGGGGAATTTAGAACACGGGGAACAGTCTCAGGATAAGGGGCCGATCATTTAGGGACTGAGATGGGGAGAAATTTCTTCACTCAAAGGGTTGTGAATCTTTGGAATTCTTTACCCCAGAGGGTTGAGGATGCTGCATCATTGGATATATTTAAGGCTGGGATAGACAGATTCAGGAATATGGGGAGAGGGGAGAAAGTGGAGTTGAAGCCTAAGATCAGCCATAATCGTATTGAACGGTGGAGTATTCTTGATGGGCCGAATGGTCTAATCCTGCTCCTGTTGCTGTTGTTATTGTGATGAGAGGTCATTGGCCTGAAACATGAACTTTCCAATTCTCTCTCTCTCTCTCTCTCTGCTGGTGCTGCCAAGTGCTGCTGACAGTTTCCAGGACTCTTCTGTATCATTTTCTCTCTTTTTATTTCAGCTTTCCAGCACTTGCAGCCTTTTGCTTTTATTTATTGAGCTCAATGGATGGGCAGGACCTGGTCTGGTGCTGAGAGTCCCACTTGATTGTCAGGTAACACCAGTGTGAGAGAGAGGCTGTACCTGGCCATTATCCAGATCAGGTGCACTGTGATCGTGAGAATGGTGATGAGCTTGGGATAGAGTTTTTGACTGAAACAAACACTTGGATGTTATTCAGCTTGTCAGCAGATACGTTTAATTGTGTATCCTATTTAGAAAGCGTTTTCTTTCATCCATCCCCAGGCACTAGCCTGAACAATGACCTATTGTTCATCAACAGGATAATGTATGTGCTTAACACTACTGTTTGCTCGTACAATCATAAGGCACAAATTCAGAGCAGGTTCTGCCAATTGCAACTGTACACTGAACATTCCCACACCCCTCGCTCAATTCCGTGTTTACAACTGAACGTTATAATTCACAAGGAATGAAAAACAGTCCTCATTACAGATATCCAATGTGACATTCAAGCACGGGTTAGATACAGAGTAAAACTCCCTCTACACTGTCCCCATCAAACACTCCCTGGACAGGCACAGCACGGGGTTAGATACAGAGTAAAACTCCCTCTACACTGTCTCCACCACTCCCAGGACAGGTACAGCACGGGGTTAGATACAGAGTAAAGCTCCCTCTACACTGTCCCCATCAAACACTCCCAGGGCAGGCACAGCACAGGGATAAAAACAAAAAACTGCGGATGCTGGAAATCCAAAACAAAAACAGAATTACCTGGAAAAACTCAGCAACTCTGTGGAAGGGTCATGAGGACTCGAAACGTCAACTCTTCTCCGCCGATGCTGCCAGACCTGCTGAGTTTTTCCAGGTAATTCTGTTTTTGTTCAGGCACAGCACGGGGTTAGATACAAAGTAAAGCTCCCTAGTAGGTGAGACAGGGAGCTTTCCCTCCACTGTTCCATACATTCTGAGCAGTTTAAAAAGGCAACAGGTTTCTATTTGAAATCGTCTGCTACTGGACATGAATCAAGTTAATATAATTTGTTTGCAAATTAGGATGAGAGTCACGTACATCGAGGGGTACTGCAGCTCTGTGCTTTCTGCTCTATTATCTCATTGTCACCTGTTAATTTGGGTTTTTGCTGATCATGCCTGGGGAGCTCCTCAAATTTCACTGCTACTATAAGCAGGGCGTGTGTGCTGGAGGTGTCAGTGTTGCTGGCGGAGGTGAGAAAGAGAGCTCTTCCTCCCGAATGTGCGGCCAGCACTGGAGATACAGGTAGTGTCATCTCAGCTCAGCACGTGCCAGCGCATGAGTGTGTGCAGAGGTGAGTGACGAGGTAGCATGGTGGGCTCGAGGTCAGGCGGGGGTGGGGGTGGTGGGGGAGCTGCCGGACGGGCTAAGTTTTCGGTGGAGGAGTTTTATGGCCTCAACAACAACAAGAAGCCCAAGTGCATGGGGCCACCCATCAAGTCGGCCATAGGGAGGAACCTTGGGCAGCAGGAAGACCTCACTGAGGAGGCCAGGAAGGCCCTGGAGCAACAAAGGCTAGAGATGTTTCTCCAGGAGTGCCGGCTGTCACTGGGTGACACCGTCGCTGAGCAGACTGGCATGGTGTACAGGTAAGGATGGTGATGGCGAGTCAACCAGCAGTGACTCACCTTTCCTGCCCTCTTATTTACCTCCTGTCTTCAGTCGCCATTGGTAGCCGTGCCTTCAGCTGGAGCCCTGACCTCTGGAATTCCCTCCCTAAACCTCTCCATCTCCCTTTCCTCCTTTTAAGATCCTCAAAAGCCCATCTCTTAGGCCAAGCTTTCATCTGCCACCATCAACCAGTCCTCCAAATTTCCTTTCTCTAGATGCCCATTTCCTCTACGTTAAAGGCACTATATAAATGCAAATGATTGTTTTTTACTATTATATAGAACTGCATTTGATTTCCAGTCCAGAAACAGGCCATTCGGCCCATCTGCTCTGTGCTGGTGTATCTGCTCCACACGAGCCTCCTCCCACCCCCTCTTCATCTCCCCCTAACAGCCTATCCTTCTATTCCTGTCTCCCTCATGTGTTTATCCAGCTTCCCCCTTAAATGTATCGATACTATTCACCTCGACCACTCCCTGTGGGAGCGAGTTCCACATTCTCCCCACTCTCTGGTAAAGGAGTTTCTCCTGAATTCCCCATTGGGTTTATCAGTGATTCTCTTATACTGATGGTCCTGAGATCTGCTCTTCCTCACAATTGGAAACATCTTCTCCACGTCTACCCTATCAAAACCCCTTCAGTATTTTAAAGACCTCGATCAGGTCACCCCTCAGCCTTCTCACATCTAGAGAAAAGAGATCCCTGCAGCCTGTTCAAACCTTCCTGATAGTTATAACCTCTCGGTTCTGGGATTTTCCTGTAAACCTTTTTTTGTACCAGCTTCAATACTTTCATATCCTTTTAGTAACATGAAAATTGGGACTGCAGTTTGTTCATCAATTAGTGCAAAAATTAAAATACAAAAGGTATGAAAATGATTGAGAGGAGACGCCCCATCAAAGCCTTTCACTACAATTAAAAACTGTAATTCTCTCTCCCTCTGCCCCGGACCCAGAGCTCCCCATCCACCTCCAGCAGCCAATTTTGTGGCTCCAATGTGCTCCCCTTCCATTCTCCAGTTTTACCCTGATCTCCTGTCCAACCACCTATCTCCCAGCCTCTGCTCATCCAGAACTCTGCTGCCCGTGTCCAAATCCTGCTCCCCTATCAGCCCCTGTGCTCCCTGACCTACACCGGCTCCTGATCAAGCAACACCTGGATCTTAATATTCTCATCCTTGTTTTCAAATCCGCCCGTGGCTTTGCACCACCCCCTTACTCCCCATCTCTGTAACCCCCTCCATCCCTCCCGAGATCTCTGTGCTCCCCCGATTCCCATCGCTCCACCATTGGCGGCCGGGCCTTCAGCTGCCTGGGAGCCCTAGACTCTGGAATTCCCTCCCTAAACCTCTCCACATCTCCCCCTTTGAGACCCTCCTTAAAACTGACCTCTTTGACCTACCTCTTAGGTCACCTGCCCCTACCATCTCCTTATGTGTCTCGGCGTCAAATTCCATTTGATAACACTCCTGTGAAGTGCCCTGGGATGTTTTACTATGTTAAAGGCACTATTTAAATGCAAGCTTTTTCTTGTTATGATAGCCAAAAACAGGTTTTAAACATGGAATCTGTGCGAGAGAGGAATTCTGTGACATTCACCTCTCACCTCTGAAGGTGACCAATATAATACAGGGTTAGATGACCACAGTGATCCCTCACCGGTCAGGAAAAGTGAATATAAGGCAGTCAAATTTAAGCAGAAAACTATTCAGTCATTCCCCTCACAAAACAATAAGATAATAATGAATCTTTAGGCAGGAGTAATGTTACTTGGCATCAAAAACTGAACCCCCAGGGCACCTCAATGCCTCATTGGGTACCAGTGTGGTGCTGAATTATAATTATGCTATCGCCATCCCCTCTCTGGGCTGAATTTGTTCATCTCAGTTGGTAGTTGGGAAGGTGCAGTTGGACTCGGCACCCTCTTGGGTTGGAGGTTTGGTGCAGGGGGTTATGGAGATGGGTGAGCATGTTGGAAAACACAGAAAGGATTCCTCACCTTAATTGGTGTCTGTAGAACCACCTTGAGGAAGGTGAGACTCTTACGGTGGTGGGTGCGATGCCCCCTTTTGCTGAATAGTCATGACTATTGGTCGGTGTTGCATCAGTGGCTGGAGCTTGTGGAAGGGTAGAGTTAATGACTACTGAGGGGAGCAGAGAAGTGGGTAACAAATGCTCATTCTCCATCTGAGGACAAAGGTTAATTGTCACATTTGCAAAATATTCCTTCAGAACAAACAGAAGATAGGGAAAGGGGGTGATCACACTGGACAGTGAGCTGATTGGACCACACTTTTTAACAACCACCACCCTCACCCCCTCCCCCCACCCCCTCACTATTCTCAGATCTGGTCATTTGACTATTCAACTGCAGGAGGAAGCACAGAATAGTCATGGCCAGTGGGTGTGAGTTGCAAGGAGAGAGTGGAGAGGGCTAGCATTTTCATCCAGAGAGTTGGGTCTTGTGCTCAGGAGTTTGGGAACGGGTAAGAGATAAATTAACCTGTGTGATTGGGAGAGGTGGGCAAGGTTATTGGGGGTGAATGGAAGGTTTAGGGGAATGTCATGTTCGGAGATTTCAGGTTTTGGGGTGTGTTGGGCTTTGGTCGTGTAGTGATTTTGAGGGTGTGTGGTTTAGGGGTCTGTTGGTTTTGGGGTGTGTCAGGTTTTGCAGTGTCGGGTTTTGAGGTTGTTGTGATACTATGTGCAGATACCTTTGAGGAAGCGTACCTTAAACTATTGTCAATAAATACCGCATCAACAGGCAGTGATGTTTTAGTCCCATGTTGTGTAAGCAATCTGCAAGCAGCAGGGTACAGATTAGATGTACTATACTTAGCCTCCCAGTGAACATTATCTGTAAACAGTCTTATTTTCAAATGAAGAACCCACATTATTACTTCAACAATCCTTGTGTACAATTGGTACGTTTGTGCCAAAGTACATAAAAATGTAATATGGTGACAGGGTCGCAGCACTTTTTTTTGAAGATTTGTCTGAGCAGAAAACATGCCTCAACTCATTCACATCCAGCAGAAAAAGCGACTGCTGAGAAGGTGAAAAAAACCATCAAGCCTCACCATGTGTAAGTGATTCTGAAATTCTGTAGGAATTCTCCATTCTGGGATTGCACCTTGCTCCAGGCAGCAGGCATCAGGTGCCAGTAAGATTGTTCAAATCTGGGAGAGCTTAATTAGTAAAAGTCTAACTGCTGCAAAGTTTAAGCAGGAACAGAAACTAAACAGCAAACAGCAGATGATCTCATACAAGCATATGAACAAGGAACAGGAGTAGGCCACTCGGCCCTTCCAGCATGCTCTGCCATTCAATAAGATCATGGCTGATCTGAATGTAAGCTCAACCCCACGTTCCAGCCTACCTCCAATAACATATCACCCCCTTGTTTATTAAGAATCTATCTAGCTCTGCCTTAAATATATTCAAAGACTCTGCTCCCACTGCCTTTTGAGGAAGAGAGTTCCAAAGACTCTCAACCCTTTGAGAGAAAAATTCTTATCTGTCTTAATTGAACAACCCCTTATTTTTAAACAGCGACCCCCTAGTTCTAGATTATCCCACAAGAGGAAACATCCTCTCCACATCCACCCTGTCAAGACTCCTTATATGTTTCAATCAAGTCACCTCTCACTCTTCTAAAATCCAAGCCTAACCTGTCCAGCCTTTCCTCATAAGACAATTTGCCCAGTCCTGATATTAGTCTAGTAAACCTTCTCTGAACTGCTTCTAACACATTTAGATCCTTCCTTAAATACTGTACACAGCACTCCAGATGTGGTCTCACCAATGTCCTGTACAACTGAAGTGTAACCTCTCTACTTTTGTAATCAATTTATTTTCCTATCTATCTTTGTATCATCAGCAAATTTAGCAACCATACCTTCGATCCCTTCATCCAAGTCATTTATTTAAACTGTAAAAAGTTGAGGTCCCTGTGGCACACCACTCATTACATCCTGTCAACCAGAAAGATCTTCTGTTCCCAGTTAGCTAGCCAATCTTGTATCTATCATGAGCTTTTATTTTCCACAATAACCTTTGATGTGGCACCTTATCAAATTCCTTCTGGAAATCTAAGTACAGTACATCCAACAGTTTCCCCTTATCCACAGCACATGTGACTCCTTCAAAGAATTCCAATAAATTAATTAAAAAGGATTTCCCTTTCACAAAACCATGTAGACTCTGCCTATTACCCTGAATTTTTCCAGGTGCCTTGCTTTAATGTCTTTAATAATAGCTTCTAACATCTCCCCTATGACAGATGTTAGGCTAACTGGCCTGTAGTTTCCTGCTGTCTGTCTCCCTCCCTTTTTGAATAGAGGAGTTATATTTGCTATTTTCCGATCTAATGGAACCTTCCCCGAACCTAGGGTATTTTGGACAATTAAAACAAATGCATGAACTATCTCACTAGTCACTTCTTTTAACTTCATCCCTAGGATGAAGTCTATCAGGATCTGGGGATTTGTCAGTCCGCAGCTCCAACAATGTGCTAAGTACCACTTCCCTGGTGATTGTAATTTTCCTTAGTTCCTTCCTCTCTACCGTTCCCGATTTACAGCTAATTCTTGGGTGGCACTTGTATCCTCTTTAGTGAAGATTGATGCAAAATACCCATTCAATTCATTTTCCATCTCCTTATTTTGCATCATTAATTCCCCAGGCTCACTTTCTCTAAGATCAATGCTCACTTTGTCAACTCTTCTCTTATTCAAGTATCTATAGAAACTCTTACTGTCCATCTTTATATTACTTGCTGGCTTTCTCTCATATTCTAATATTTCCTTCCTTCATAATCTTTTTGTCATTCCTTTGCTGTTCTTTATATTCTTTCCAATCTTCTAACCTGCCACCCATCTTTGCGTAATTATATGCTTTTTCTTTAAGCTTGATACTTTCTTTATCTGTGGTTAACTAAAGAAGTTAGTAGGTCCTCCTCTGGTATTTTTCTTTCTCATTGGAACGTATCTCTTCTGTGTGTTCTGAAATATCCCCTTTAAATGCCCAACTTCAAATAGGCAGGAGAATTAATTACAGCCGAAGCCAAATAATGCAAACTGAGCATGGAAGCAGAATTTATCTAGCAGCAGCTCTTAACAACCAGGAGAAGCCTATAAAAAAGCGTTTCTCACTGATTGTTTTCACTTTGGAAGCCCTGCAGCCAATATCCTGTCGAAAATCACTGTTTTATGAGCGGAACTTATTTAAACCAGGAAAAATTAGAAAGAGCTCAACAGCACCACCATTTTAGCCAAGCAGTACCCTATGACCAGCCATGGCAGTGGCCACCAAAGGTACTGCATCTCAGAGCTAAATAAACCTGAGCAGAGCTGGAAGAAACTTGAATAGCTGTCAAAAGCTCCAGATAGCATTAAGAATCTTGCTAAAAGCTACAAAATGAGCACAAAATTTTCAACACCTCTCAATTGGAAAGTAACAGATCGTCTATCTGAATTCAAATAATCATTTGATAGTACAGAACATGAGTATTGCTGAAAAAAGAAACATGCTGAAGCTTTTCATCTTGCACTCATCAGGTCACTTCGCAAGAATATCAATATATGGGAAAAACAACAATTTATACTCTATATGAAAAGAGTGCAAGACGAAAAGCTTTTTTCTGCAGTATCTGAAGTTACTTTATCCCAACAATGTGTTGCGCTGTGACTTCAGGATCTCTGTAATTCTGAGCCAGATAAATAAGTCATTGAAATTAAAATTGCTATAGGCAATGAAGGCCTCCACAGGCTGAATAAATCAGGTCTGTCCATTGACTATCTTAAAAAGTCCAGATAAAATATGGTCAACCCTCGGAAATCAATTACGAGTGAAGCTTAGCTTTTGAATACACTGGAATTCATGTCCCATTGGGAGCAAAGGATGGAGACCATTGGCCAATCTATAAGTAGATGTAGAGACAAGGAGCGGTGACTGTGACTTCATGCCAGCAGGGCTAGCCAATAGGATGTGAGCTTGTGATGGTATCCACCCCAATGGAAGTCCAAAAAGACATCTTGGGCCAACCCAGTGGTTACACCGTGGAAACACTACTGCAAAGCGGATGCAAGTACAAATCCATGCTAATGGGCGGATGGAGTCTACAGGCTATGATAGCCAATGCAGGCAAGGCTAGTAAACAAGGCAGGCAGTGTGGCCTCATACAGGCACCCAGAAATTGCCCAGGTTTTAATGCATTCTAAACAACCAAGCGCACGTACCAAACAGCATCGAGACAAGATCCACAAAATGTCTGGTCCAATGATGAGGATGATCGGACCATTGACACTGAAAGGGAGCCACCGTTCATACGGTAAACATCAAAGAATGTGTTGGCACAGCGACACCAACAGAACGGTGAGGTTCTTGGGGGAGTGTGGGGTTCTTGGGGGAGTGTCGCATCCAGATTATAGTCCCATAGATGATGGGTCAGCATAATGAATCTATATACAAAACTGGATACTGGTGCAGGTGCAAGCATCCTTCCACTTGGCACAATGAAATGGTATATGGACTCACAGAAGGGGCACACGATGACTCCTCCGGCCACTGCCAAACTCGCCACCTACAATGGCCCCGAGATTCCATCCCGTTACACTCAGGTGTCACGACTAAAAACTCATCCTGGCCAGCCCAGATATTTCACCTTGTGCATGTCACAGGTCCAGTGATCACAGGCCTACCCAGTGTGCACCATTGGTCACCATCCATAGTATCACCAAGACAATGGTGAGGACCACAGACACAAGGAGCATCGTCAGAAAACCTCTGTGATCATCCTAACCCTGCAACATGGAATATCAGCCAACAGGCCGCACTGCGCTCTTTGGGATAGGATATGTACACCCATTCTAAATGTGCACACTTCAATGCGCTGCGGAGCCACTGCAGAATTGCTATTAAGCAGAGGGGTCTGGACAAATGTCCATGATCATCACTTGGCGATACTCCCAGGAGTATGCATGCCTTGATTGAAAAGAGGGGGAAGATGAAAGATGCCCCCGACTGGATATGGGTAACGAGTTACCCAACCTGAGCATCGGACAGAAGATTCCAGTACAACACCCGACGGTGCCTGGAATCCAGCAGCCAATTCCAGCATGTGCCCAGGGCCAAGATCATACGAGGTATGAACAGCAAATGGCGTAACAGTGAAATGTAACAGATGCCAAATCAGAACAACACCATAACCGGAAACTCTGTGTAAACCTATGGCAACCAGAACATGGTCTAAGATGCAACACAAATACAGCAACCTCCAGCACAGGTCACCATCACTAAGTCAGGGCAGATCAGCAATTCACAAATACTTTTCGGAGGCTTGCGAATCTATTGCTCTGTGTTAAAGTCCATTCAGACACAATGTTACTTTGCTGCCATGTAAACAGATGTTTTACAGGGTAAAAACTTCAGTTAGAAAAAGGGGGATGTTGTGATACGATGTGCATGTACCTTTATGGGTACAAATCTTAAATTATTGTCAATCAGTCCCACAATTACTAGATGTGATGTATTGGGCCCATGTCTAGTAGGGAGTCTGGAAGCAGCAGGCTAGGGATTAGGTGTACTATACTTAGTGAACATTATCCGTCAATAGTCTTATCTTCAAATAAAGAACACATATTGTTTCAGCAACCCTTGAGTATGATTGGTACATTTACATTGAAGGGGAAAAAGTACCCAGGGTGTGTAGGGTTTTGGGATCTGTTGGGTTTGGGATTGGGTTTTGGGGGGAGTGTCGGGTTTGGGGGAGTCTCCAATTTGCTGAGTGGTTGCATTTGGGGAATGTCGTGTTTGGGCAGTGTGGGGTTTTGGGGAGAGAGGGGTTTTGGGGAGAGAGGGGTTTTGGGGCAGTGTGGGGTTTTGGGGAGAGAGGTGTTTTGGGGAATGCCGTGTTTTTTGAGGGGTGTCAGGTTTGGGTGGTTGGAGGGTTTGGGGAGTCTGTAGGGTTTTGGGGTGAGCAGGCTTTGATGGGTGTTATTGTAAATGAGTGTCACTTTCTCCCATTCATTTACACCCTTACCAATACCTGCTCCTCTATTCCTCCCCATGCAGTAAGTGTTAATTCAGGGTTAAAGTATTTTGGGACACTGACCTTATGAAAAGTTCAACAGAACTTTCAACCTTTCTCTGCCAAACTGGATTTACCCCTTTTACATTTAACCAATTACAGAAGTTTGGCATATTAAAGAGATGTGAAGTGCTACGTTTCTAAAGATGCATAAAGAATAGAGTCACAAATCAAATGAAATTTAAAGGAATTTTGGCACATTAAATTAAAAAGCAGTCCCAATTATTGATGATTCTAACACTGTTTCCTCGGATTCAGACAGTAGGTTCTGGTTACCAACCTGAATAGAGTCAGTCAGTGAAAGATTCTGAATATTAACTGCATATTTTGATAATGATGTCTTTAGACTTTTCATTCCCCAGGGGAATCTCAGAATACAATATTATATCCAAGATCCTCACAGCTTCCACTTACCCCAGTCGCACCAGATTCCCCTTGGGCTACTCCCAGCTCAGGCTCAGCTCTTTATTCTGCCTCTTACCACCTCGAGTGGACACGATATAAAAAAAAAATTAAAAATTAAATTTTTTTAAAAAAACCCACCTTGAGTGTGATGATAATCAGTTCAACCCTGATGTCCACTCTCAGCTCTGCAAAACCCTCATTCACTCATGCATGCACGCACTCACTCACTCATTCACTCCATACTCACTCGTTTCACACTCACACACACAAACATACAAATTAGGAGCTGGAGTAGGCCACTCGGCCCCTTCAGCCTGCTCTGCCACTCAGTAAGATCATGACTGATCTGACAGTAACTTCAACCCCACATTCCCGCCTACCCCCGATAACTTTTCACCCTCTTGTTAATCAAGAATCTATCTACCTCTGCCTTAAAAATATTCAAAGGCTCTGCTTCCACTGCCTTTTGAGGGAGAGAGTCACAAAGTCTCACAACCCTCAGAGAAAAATATTCTCCTCATCTCTGTCTTAAATGAGCGACCCCTAATTTTTAATCAGTGGACCCTAGTTCTAGATTCTCCCACAAGAGGGAAAATCCCCTTCACATCCACCCTATCAAGACCCCACAGGACCTTAAAGGCTTCAATTAAGTCGCCTCTCACTCTTCTAAACTCCAGTGGATACAAGCCTAACCTGTCCAGCCTTTTCTAATAAGACAACCCACCCATTCCGGCTATTAGTCTAGTAAACCTTTTCTGAACTGCTTCCAACACATTTACATCCTTCCATAAATAAGGAGACCAATACTGTTCACAGTACTCCAGATGTGGTCTCACCAATGTCCTGTACTACTGAAGCATAACTTCCCTACTTTTATATATAGTTCCCCTCACAATAAAAGGTAATATTCTATTATCTTTCCTAATTACCTGCTGTACCTGCATACTAACCTTTTGTGATTCATGCACTAGGACACCCAGATCCCTCTGCATTTCAGAGCTCGTCAATCTCTCACCATTTAGATAAGAAGCTTCTTTTTTATTCTTCCTGCCAAAATGGACAATTTCACATTTTCCATTCTCTCACCTCACTCACATGGCTGAAGATCACTGTGTAACAGCGCTGCCAGATTAGGGCGAAGAGATTGCATTCCAGAGAGTAGAGAAACCATGTCCATCCTCACTGTCCCTCCATCTTCACCGTCCCTCCGTCTTCACCTTCCCTCCCTCCTCACCGTCCCTCTCTCCATATCCTTCCCCACCGTCCCTCTCTCCACATCCTCCCTCTCTCCGCACCCTCTGACTCCACATCCTCCCTCCCTCATCGTCCCTCCCTCCTCACCGTCCCTCCGTCTTCACGTTCCTTCTCGCCTCACCGTCCCTCCGTCTTCACATTCCCTCCCTCCTCACCGTCCCTCTCTCCTCACCCTCTCACTCCTCACCCTCTCTCACTCCACATCCTCCCTCCCTCCTCACCGTCCCTCCGTCTTCACGTTCCCCCTCACCTCACCGTCCCTCTGTCTTCACCTTCCCTCCCTCTTCACCGTCCCTCTCTCCTCACCCTCTCACTCCTCACCCTCTCACTCCACATCCTCCCTCCCTCCTCAGCGTCCCTCTCTCCACATCCTCCTCTCTCCTCACCCTCTCTCACTCCACATCCTCCCTCCTCACCGTCCCTCCATCTTCATGTTCCCTCCCGCCTCACTGTCCCTCCATCACCTTCCCTCCCTCACCGTCCCTCCCTCCTCAGCATCCCTCTCTCCACATCCTCCCCCTCTCCACATCCTCCCTCCCTCCTCATCGTCCCTCCCTCCTCATCCTCCCTCCCTCTCTCATCACCCTCCCTCCTCTCTACATACTCTCTCTCTCCACATCCTCCCCCCCTCCACATCATCCCTCCCTCCTCACCGTCCGTCACTCCTCACCGTCCCTCTCTCCTCACTCTCCCTCCCTCCTCATTGTCCCTCCCTCCTCACTGTCCCTCCCTCTCTCATCACCATCCCTCTCTGCACATCCTCCCTCCCTCCACATCCTCCCCCCTGCCGCGCCACCCCCTTGCCTTTCTTCTCACCTGAGCCTCCTCACCATGTCTCTCCCCCTACTTCTTTTTCTCCCTCTCTTTCTCTTCTCCTGCTATCTCCCCTGTTTTTTTTCTCTCTGCACACTTCTCTTCTCTCAATCTATCCTCTGTCACTCACTCTCTCTCCTCTGCCCCCCCTCTCCCTTTTTCAGCCTCTCTCTCCCCCTCCCTCGCCCCACCAGTCTGCCATGTATAACTATAAACCTCACACTAATGCTGTGTTCACCAGTCTTTGGCATCGAGTGCCCGGGTTGATGGGGTGGGCACCTAGTGCATGGTGGGTAGGGGCTCAGCAAGAGAGCAATGATTGCCACCGCCACCCCCCCCCCCCACCCCCCCTCACCACTGCCCAAGCTGGTTGGGCAGAGCAGCAGGTCTCCCAGTGAGGAATCGGATAAGTTCACCATAATGCTCGGACTGGCAACAGGAGTGAAATAGAGACATGGATAAATATTTGCCCCCTCCTCACCTCGAAGGCTGTCCTGGGAATTACACCTGAACTCTGGCCTGCAGGGGTAAAATGTGCTTTCTTGATGCCCATCCTCCTCACCTTCAACACCCCTACTGCTTGTGTCATTTTTCAAAGGGATAAGACCCCTCGTCAAGAGGGAATCTCGGTCAGGGACCCCTGTTAAAGAGGGATTCTCTCCTTCTGGGACCCCTGATAAAGGTGGAGTCTCTCCGTCAGGGGCTCCTGTTAAAGAGGGAGTCTCTCCATCTGGGACCCTGTTTAAAGAGGGAGTCTCTCCGTCAAGGACCCTGTTTGAAGACGGAGTCTCTCCATCAAGGACCCTGTTTGAAGATGGAGTCTCTTTGTCAGGGACCCCTGTTAAAGAGGGAGTCTCTCCATCAGGGACCCCTGTTAAAGAGTGAGTCTCTCCGTCAAGGACCCTGTTTGAAGTTGGAGCCTCTTTGTCAGGGACCCCTGTTAAAGAGGGAGTGTCTCCATTTGGGACCTCTTTTAACATGGCGACAAGGTGACCAGCACAAACAGTTTGTTGCTGAGACTGATGTGTAACGTTCATTCACAGAAAGGCCCTCATAGGGAGCGTGGTCGCCCACTATAATCACAAAGTCACAGACTTATACCAGAGTGAGCTAAACAGCCCCTTAATCCAATCTCCTCTTATTCCGCTTCCCTTCCCTGTAGATTGGCACCTGGATATGTGGGGAGGTTTGGCCACTCTGATGATCCCTCGAGCAATTCCCTTGGGATCTCCTCGCTCCTGGTAGGGCCACCCATCCAAGTCCGCCTATGACAGATGTCAGATAGAAAATGCAGTTGAAAACCAGGAATATAAACGGTTCAGAGGGGAAGTGAATGTAGTATAAGGGTCTGGCACATACAGGGTTAATGTGGGACTGAGTACAGTACCGCCCACACAGTGATGCAAGAAGGCACATGACCCAGAGCTAGGATCAGTGCGGTGTTGCCCAGAGACGTGTTAAGACCTAGACATGGAGATAGCTACTTGCCTGTAAGACCTAGACATGGAGATAACTACTTGCCTGTACCCTTTATTGTATATTTATATATAGTTACCACTGGTTAATAAAGTCTTTCCGTTAACATACTGAAGACTACAAAAACTCCACTAATAGACATACTCTGCAATCAACACCTTCCTAACAGTGAAGAAGCAAATAAGAGAAGGAAAGAGAGAGTATGAAAAGAGACTGGCAGCTAACATGAAAGGGAATCACAAAGTATTTTACAGTAATATAAATAGTAAAAAGATGGTAAAGGAGGGACCAAAAAGGGAATTTACACATGGAGACAGGAGGCATGGATGATGTGTTAAGTGAATACTTTGCATCTGCCTTTACCAAGGAAGAAGATGTTACCCTGGCCACAGTGAAAGGGGAGGTAATTCACACCCTAGAAAGGTTTAAAATGGAAAAGGAGATGGTACTGGATTGAGTGTCTGTACTTAAAGTTGCTAAGGCACTGGGATCAGATAAGATGCATCCAAGGATTCTGAGGGATGACAGTGGAAATTGTGGAGGCACTGGCCATAAATTTCCAGCCTTCCTTAGACTCAGGGGTGATGCCAGAGGACTGGAGAATTGCAAATGTTACACCCTTGTTCAAAAAAGCGTGTAAGGATAAGCCCAGCATCTACAGACCAGTCAGCTTAACCTCGGTGGTGGGGAAGCTTTGAGAGACAAGAATTTGGGACATAATTAATAGTCACATGGACAAACATGGGTTAAGTAAGGAAAGCCAGCATTGATTTGTTAAAGGAAAATCATGCTTAACTAACTTTCTGCAGTATTTTGAAAAGGTAACAGAGGGTTGATGAGTGCAATGCTTTTGATATTGACTTCCAAAAGGTGTTTGATACAGTGCCACACAACAGACTTGTGAGAAATGTTATAGTTCATAGAATAAAAGGGGCAGTAGCAACATTGATACAGAATTGGCTGAGTGAGAGGAAATGGAGAGTAGTGGTTAATAGTTGCTTTTCAGACTGGAGGAAGGTTTGTAGTGGAGTTCCCCAGGGATCAGTGTTAGGACCCTTACTCTTTCTGACCTCGACCTTGGTGTACAGGGCACAATTTCAAAGTTTGTGGTTGATACAAAACTCTGAAGCATTGTGAACTGTGAGGAGGATAGTGGAGAACTTCAGAAGGACATGGGCAAGTTGGTGGAATGGGTGGGTAGGTGGCAGACGAAGAGAAATGTGAAGTGATTCGTTTTGTTGGGAAGAACATGGAGAGACAATATAAAATAAAGGGTACAATTCTAAAGGGAATGCAGGAGCAGAGGGACCTGGGTGTGCATAGATAATTGAAGGTGGCAGGACAGGTGGAGAGAGCAGTTAATAAAGCATAGTCTCCTGGGCTTTTATATGGGCATAGAGTACAAGAGCAAGGAGGTTATGTTGAACTTGTATATGACACTAATTTGGCCTCAGCTGGAGTATTGCATCCAGTTCTGGGTGCCACGCTTTAGGAAGGATGTGAAAGCGTTGGAGAGAGTGCAGAAAAGATCCATGAGAATCGTTCCAGGGATGGAGACCTTCAGTTCCGTGGATAGATTGGAGAAACTGGGACTGTTTTCCTTGGCGAAGAGAAGGTTGAGAGGAGATTTAATAGAGGTGTTCAAAATCATGAGAGGTCTGGACAAAGTAGATAGGGAGAAAGAGTTCCTATTGGTTGAAGAATCAAGATCTGGAGACCACAGATTTAAAGTAATTAGTAAAAGAGGCAAAAGTGATATGAGGAGAGACTTTTCACACAGTGAGTGGTTAGGGCCTGGAATGCACTGCCTGAGAGTGTGGTGGAGACAGGTTCCATGGAGTGGTTAGGATCTGGAATACACTGAGAGTGTGGTGGAGACAGGGTCAATTGACTGGTTAGGATCTGGAATGCACTGTCTGATAGTGTGTTGGAGACAGGGTCAATCGAGTGGTTAGGGTCTGGAATGCACTGTCTGATAGTGTGGTGGAGACAGGGTCAATCGAGTGGTTAGGGTCTGGAATTCCCTGTCTGAGAGTGTGGTGGAGACAGGGTCAATCGAGTGGTTAGGATCAGGAATGCACTGTCTGAGAGCGTGGTGGAGACAGGATTAATTGAGTGGTTAGGATCTGGAATGCACTGCCTGAGAGTGTGATGGCGACAGGGTCAATCGAGTAGTTAGGGTCTGGAATGTACTGTCTGAGAGTATGGGTGAGACAGGGTCAGTCATGGCTTTCCAAAGGGGATTAGACTGTTTTGAAATATGGAAGAATGTGCAGGGTTACGAGATGAAGGTGGGGAAATGGCACTGGGTGAGCAGTTGATTCGGAGAGCTGGTGCAGACACGATGGGTCCAAGACCTCCATCTGCTCTGTAATAAGCCTGTTATTCTAGATTCAGTGAAGGTCGGGTTGACAAGTCCAGAACAGCAAAACAGAGACAGGGAGACTGGGTATCTTACAGGGTCCAAAGGCAGAAAGAAGCTGCAGTGGACAGATGGTCCCAAACATCATGGCTCAAACCGTCACTGAAATCCGAGCGCTAACCCCTCACTGAAATCCGACCGCTGACCCCTCACTGAAATCTGACCACTGACCGGTCACTGAAATCCGACCACTGACCAGTCACTGAAATCCGACCACTGATCCCTCACTGAAATCCGACCACTGACCGATGACTGAAATCCGACCACAGACCGGTCACTGAAATCTGACCACTGACTGGTCAGTGAACTCTCACTGAAATCTGACCACTGACCCCTCACTGAAATCCGACCACTGACCCCTCACTGAAATTCGACTACTGACCGATGACTGAAATCCGACCACTGACCAGTCACTGAAATCTGACCACTGATTGGTCACTGAACCCTCACTGAAATCTGACCATTGACCCCTCACTGAAATCCGACCACTGACCGGTCACTGAAATCTGACCACTGACCTTTCACGATTATCTGACCACTGACCCGTCACGACTGTTTGAGGAATGAAAATTCCCTAAGATTCTTTGCCTTAACCAGGGTCACAATCTCCTACCAGTGTCCATTTTCCAAGTCCTGTGGCGATGGAGGATCAGTGACAGGGACAGAGCTGTGAACCCGGGCGTCCCCGGTCAAGACTCTGCACTGACTGAGCAGTTTGCTTCTGCTCGCCCCGAATGGGGAAGGGGCTAGCAGCTCTCTAAATTGGCTGCCCTGCTTTCCCCTCAATGAGGACCCACACCCTGCGGGGTCTCTATCCTCCTGGTCAAAGAAAGACAACTCGAAATTTTGCAATTTAGAATGTTAGAACATTCATGGATAATCTCGAGAGCAGCTGTCCGGAAAGAGGAACACTGATCACATCACATGACCTACCAAGACTCCAAATTGGTGTCACTGCCCTCAGTGAGAGCCACCTTCCAGGAGAGGGACAGCTGAATGACAAGGAGGGGGATACACCTCCTACAGGAGGGCAAAGTGACAGCAACCCACATGCCCATGGATTTAGCTTTACCATCAGGAATAGGATCCCAGCTGCACTGCCAGAACTCCCCACTCGTATAAATGAAAGACTGATGATGCTTCATCTACAGCTCAGCCATAACCAATATGTCACTGCCATCAGTACTCATGCCCCGACCCTTGACCCCAATGAAGATGTGAAGGAAAAATTCTATTCTGACTTGATGAGGCCCTCACCACCATCCCATAAAAAGGGAAGGTCACCCTTCTGGGGTCTTTAATGCCAGGTAACTCTGGTGTCTAGAATAGAAGCACTCGGAGGAACGGGATGGGAAAAGCCAATATAAATGGTGCCTCTGCCTGACACACTGTGCTCAGCGTGGCCTCAAACACTCTCCTCCATCAGAAGGACAAATACACAACCACATGGACACATCCTAGATCAAAGCATTAACACCTCTTGGATTATGTCACTGTTCAGGTCAAAGATCTAAGTGATCGCTGTATCACCCGATCCACATGGGGCACTGGCACTAGCCGGACAGACCATTGACCTGTTCGATGGTTCTGGAACATCCTCCGAGCACCGAGATATCACTAAGCCTAAACGTCCTAGAGGAAGATCAATGTCTCAGGTGTACAGCAGCCTGACTGAAGAGAGGGATTCCCAACCGCAGCTCACAACCCATTCGGAAACAATTCCCACATCCAACTCAATTCCAGGACAGTGGGATCAAATAAAGCCAGCTGCACTAGACTCCTGTGTCCAGGCCATTGGGCTGGAACCTCAGCATTATCGGGACTGGCTGGGAGGAAGCAGTGCGGCTGAAGGAGGAGAACAGGCTGTTTGACTGCCAGCTGACAGTCAGCCAATCAGGTGATAAAGAGCCTCTACATTCTCCAATTGGCTGCGGGCAGGCAGAGCTCCCTGAGGAAGGGCTTGGCAGGTGACCAATGGCTGGATTGAGGGGCAGGGCAGCTAAAGGCAGGAGGCCATTCAGCCCCTCGAGCCTGCTCCACTATTCAGTCAGGTCATGGCCAATCCTACCTCCACCCACCTGCCTTGAATCTGGATCACTACACACTCCTGTATTGAAAAACAAACCTATTCTCACCAAGAAAGTGATTCATTGAACCCCCCAGCACCTACTGCTTTTTGTGGAACTCAGTTCCAAACCTCAATCACAACCGCCCCCCTCCTCCCCCCACCTCTTTAAGTGACGAAACCCCAGGAGGAATAAACAGTTCGGACCAGTGCTCTTATTTCCCAGTTTTACTGGTGTTCCATTTTAAGCTGCACAAGACCAATTCGGACCAGTATTCTTCTTCCCCG
The DNA here is from genome assembly GCA_026770705.1 of Isurus oxyrinchus. NCBI lineage: Eukaryota > Metazoa > Chordata > Chondrichthyes > Lamniformes > Lamnidae > Isurus > Isurus oxyrinchus. The sequence goes on from JANJGN010000033.1 coordinate 18,055,388, forward strand.
GTTTTTACTGTTTTTCCTTCTGGGGCGTTTTCAAACTCCTCTCCACATAGTCCTGGCACGAGTTTGAAGATTCTGTCCCCTTATCCCGGTCTTTCCAAACTTTGGGATAATGTTTCTCCCCAGCAAAATTCCTTCAAAATCAAAAAAACTTCAATCAAATCACCCCTTAATCTTCCATAACCCAGGGAATACAACCCCAGCTTGTGTAATCTTGCCAAAATTTAACCCTTTCAGCGCTGGTATCATTCTAGTGAACCTGCTCTGCACCCTCTCCAAAGCCAATATGTCATGTGATAAAATGTTCAGAAATATATCCAATCAGAGATGCTGTGGAGCCACCATAGAGGTCAGGAGTTGTCCACAGGAGGTCACGAGTCAACCAACAGAATACAGACAAGCCAACTGGAGCAGAAAATGTTCCAGCTTTTTTTATTCTTTCACTGGGTGGGAGTCACTGGCTGGGCCAGCATTTATTGCCCATCCCTAATTGCTCCTTGAGAAGGTGGTGGTGAGCTGCCTTCTTGAACCGCTGCAGTCCATGTGGTGTAGGTACACCCACAGTGCTGTTAGGGAGGGAGTTCCAGGATTTTGACCCAGCGACAGTGAAGGAACGGCCGATATATTTCCAAGTCAGAATGGTGAGTGGCTTGGAGGGGAACTTCCAGCTGGTGGTGTTCCCACATGTCTGCTGCCCTTGTCCTTTTAGATGGTAGTGGTTGTGGGTTTGGAAGGTGCTGTCTAAGGATCCTTGGTGAGTTCCTGCAGTGCATCTTATAGATGGTACACCCTGCTGCTACTGTGCGTCGGTGGTGGAGGGAGTGAATGTTTGTGGATGGGGTGCCAATCAAGTGAGGCTGTATGGCCTGGATGGTGTTGAGCTTCTTGTGTTGTGGCAGCTGCACTCATCCAGGCAAGTGGGGAGTATTCCATCACACTCCTGACTTGTGCTGACACAACATATCAGTTCAACAGCCTGACAAAGGCTGAGTGGAGTCTCCCAGCTTAGAGACAGGGAGAGGCTAACTGTTTGCCAACTCTGCAGGAGGGACCAGGAGTCATTGTCCCCAGTCTCGGGGAATTTCCTGTTGTGACCAATACTGGAGAGAAACCATAGCGTTTGAAACAAAACATTTTATTTTTGTTATTTTTGAACACTTTGCTTTGTTAGTTTTTATAAGTATTGGTGATTGGGGTAAAACAAATGTTTCACGGACAGTCAGAGGTACAAAATGTCTGCCTGCATTCTGATTGGCTGTGGCCAAGCCAAGATGACTGTGTTAGGCAGCAAATGGCTGAAGGGCAATGAGCTGGGCATGGTTGGAGGGCAGAGGTCATGTGCAGAAACCATCAGGAATACGTGTCCCTCATTGGTGCCACTGATCACGAGACCAGAGTGAAGCGAGTGCTCAGCGATTCCCCGCTCATCTTTCCCACCCTCCTGTTTGTCATTCATTGCCCCCGTGTCTCACTGTGTCCAACGACAGCGAGAGACAATACTGCTCTCCCTTTTCCCCTCTCCCAAATTCATTCTCTCTTTCTCTCTCATTCTCACTTGTTCTCTCACCCTTCTATCACTTTCCTACATTCATTCACTCTTAGCCTCTCTCTATCTCTCTGTCACTCTCTCTCCCTGTCTCTCTCTCTTTGTCACTTTTGTTCTCTCTCTCTGTCACTGTCTTTCCCTCTTTATTCCTGTCTCTCTCTCTGCTCTTAGTCACTCACTCTCTCTTTCTCTGCCTCCCTCTCTCTTCATTCTTCCTATCCACTCTCTCTCCCTTTCTCTTTCTCTCACCGTCTTAGTGCCTTTATTGATCCCCCTCTTTTCACTCCATCTCTTCCTTTACCTACTCCACTATTCGTCTATCTCTCCCCCTTTCACTTTCTTATCCCTCTCTCCCTTCCCACAACTTTCTCTCCCTCACCCTCTCTCACTCACACAGTTCAGCATCCACACATAACTTGACAGCTGTTCATTACAGAACAACATGGCAGGACATTGTCTCTCAAGGACCTTCATTCTGGGGTTTCGATCAGTCTGAACTGTCATTCTCAGGGCAGGTACAGCACGGTGTTAGATACAGAGTAAAGCTCCCTCTACACTGCCCCCATCAAACCCTCCTAGGACAGGTACAGCACGGGGTTAGATACAGAGTAGAGCTCCCTCCACACTGCCCCATCAAGCACTCCCGGGACTGGTACAGTATGGGATTAGACACAGAGTAAAGCTCCCTCTACACTGTCCCCATCAAACACTCCCAGGACAGGTACAGCACGGGGTTAGATACAGAGTAAAGCTCCCTCTATACTGTCCCAGTAATGGTTCGTGAACCCTCCAGTTGCTGTTGATCTTCCTGTTGTGGGATTTTTCTGGATCATTCACATTGATTGTTCTATTTTTTTGCAGGAATCTGGGGAAATCTGGTCTGCGAGTATCTTGTGTGGGAATAGGTGAGTAATCATGGACAGTGTGAGGTGGGTGGGATTGAGTGTGGGCGATGGGGTATCAAGCTATGAAAACGAGCGATTGGACTGGGCCGAGGAGAGAATTCATTTTCACTCAACCTTTGTGCGATTGTTGGCAAACCACCTTCGGCCAGAGTGATTCCTTCTCCTCAGTGTTCCTCATTGCTCAGTGGGCCATCCTCCTGCCTGTGTCAGTCCTTCATGCCACCGCCTTCCAATGCCAAGCCCTGAGCCCAGAATCCAGGTCGGCACTTGCAGTGCCAGTGCTGAGGGAGTGCTGCACTGCCAAAGCTGGGTCACCACCTGCACTCAGGTGGAAGTAAAAAAATCCCACGACTGACCTTATGAGGAACAGGGCAGGTGGACAAGGGGGAAGATAGGGGAGGTGGTGGGAGGGAAGTAGGTATAATATGGAGGGAGCGGAGGTGGAGGGGGGAGGGGCATGGAGATGGAATGGGGAGTAGAAGTGAGGGAGGGTAGGAGAGAGGAAAGGAGGGGGAATGGGGGAGTAGAGGTAGGGGAGGAGGGAGGGGAGGGGCATGGACGGGGAATGGGGAGCACATGTAGGGGAGGGCAGGGGAGTGCATGGAGGGGGAATGGGGAGTTGAGGTGGTGGAGGAGGAGAGGAGTGGAGGGGCATTGGGAGGGAATGGGGAGTAGAGGTTGGGGAGGGGAGGGGCATGAAGGGGGAACGAGGAGTTGAGGTGAGGGAGGGGAGAGTGTAGGTCATGGGGAGTGGAGGTGGGGGAGGAGAGGGGAATGGGGAGTAGAGATGGGGAAGGGCATGGAGGGGGGAATGGGGAGTAGGGGTGAGGGAGGGTAGGAGAGGGGAATGAAGGGGGAATGGGTGAAAAGAGGTGGGGGAGGGGGAATGGGGAGTAGAGGTGGGAGAGGGGAGGGGAATGAGGAGTAGAGATTGGAGAGGGGAGAGTCATAGAGGGGGAATGGGGAGTAAAGGTGGGGGAGGGGAGGGGAATGGGGAGTGGAGGTGGGGGAGGGGAGCGGCATGGAGAAGGAATGTGGAGGAGATGGGGGAAGTCATGGAGGGCAATGGGGGAGTAGAGGTGACGGAGGGGAGGGGAGGGACATGGAGGGGGAACGGGGAGTAGAGGTAACGGAGGGGAGGGGAGGGACATAGAGAGGGAATGGAGAATGGAGGTGATGGAGGGGAGGGGAGGAACATGGAGGGGGAATGGGGACTAGAGGTGGGGGAGGGTAGGGGGGAACTGCGGGACTTGGGGGAGGAGATGTGGTATGTGGGGAGGGGTTTTGGGGCTAGGTGGAGGCTCTGAGGGAGAGGAGGTTTCTCTGTGTGAGAGATAGATCACTTCCTCAGTTTCTATTGTAAGTCGGATCATTTTAACCTATGCATTTCCTTACAGGAAGTTGGGTAACAATTGGCTCCCAGATCTCGGAGGAGGTAAGTGCTTCACATGATTCGCTGTTGGGCTAAACCAGCTCCATCCCTCTCCCAGGGGATGATAGATTACAGGCTGCTCCATTCTGCCAATCAGGACATGAGGCCAATCAGTCCATCATGTCTGTACCAGCCCTCTCCCCAAGGCCAAATCAGTTAGTCCAACTCTTCCACCCTTTCCCTGTATCCCTGAAATCCTTCCTCCTTCAGATAGTGATCCAAATCCCTCTTGAAAACCTAGATTGACCCTGTCTCCACCACACTCTCAGACAGTGCATTCCAGATCCTAACCGCTCGATTGACCCTGTCTCCACCACACTCTCAGACAGTGCATTCCAGATGCTAACCACTCGATTGACCCTATCTCCACCAAACTCTCAGGCAGTGCATTCCAGACCCTAACCACTCGCTGTGTGAAAAAGTTTCTCCTCATGTCTCTATTGCTTCTTTTGTCAATCACCTTAAATCTGTGTCCCTCTGGTTCTCGCTCCTTCCACCAAAGGGAACAGTTTCTCCCTATCTACTCTGTCCAGCCACCTCATGATTTTGAACACCTTTATCAAATCTCCCCTCAACCTTCTCTTCTCCAAGGAGATCAGTCCCAGCTCCTCCAATCTATCCACAGAACTGATGTCCCTGGAACCATTCTCGTGAATCTTTTCCGCACTCTCTCCAATGCTTTCAGATCCTTCCTAAAGCGTGGAGTTCAGAACTGGACACAATGTTCCAGCTGAGGCTGAACCAGAGTTTTATACAGAGTTAACATGATTTTCTTGCTTTTGTGCTCTATGCCCCTACTTCTAAATGTTCGACACTGCCTGCTTTTTGAACCATTTTCTCAATGTGCCCTGCTGTTGGGGTTGCCAACTGTGAATAAATGTATTCCTGGAGGTTCCATGACATGTCTTGCCCCCACACTCCAGCCATTCGTCGGCCAACACATCCATCCCGGTGACACACAGACTTCCTACACCAATTGGAAAGTAAAAAGACTCATTGCCCAATTGGATGACGCTTAGCTGTCAGCTACCCAGCCTTTATTTCCCATTTTCAATGTGTTTTTACCTGGTAAACGGAAATGTTCTACAAAATGACAAAAAAATACAATTGTTTTTAACATCCCGATGTTTTTTCTCCAGGGTTGGGCACAGCAGTGTCCTGGAGATTGATCCTCAATTCCTGGAGACTCCAAGCCCATCCTGGAGGGTTGGCAACCCAACCTCCCACCACCAGTGATTTGTAGACATCCCCCCCCCCCCCCCCCCCCACTATTCAGCCCATGGCTCTGGTGCCCTCTAGCTAGTCTCATTGCCCCTGCTCTCTCTCTGGACTCTCATCGACAAATATTTCCCCAATTTTTTTCTGAGCGTTAAGCGGGATCCTGCCCACTCCCACAAACCCCTCACCTTCCTCCTCTCTCTCCCCGCTCCCCCCACTATTGTCTTTTGTACAATGCAGGGTTAACTGTGTTACATTAATATTTTTCCACTCTGTTGGTCACCTTCTGCTGATGACTTTAACTCAACCAGTGAGAATAGTTAGTCCCGATTTACACTCTCAGATCTTCTCAATTGTGTTCACACCTCCTGTAATGGGCGGGTTTGAGTCTCAACTCCAGTGGGCCTTTAATCTAGGCTCAGCTCAGTGCTGAGGGCCAGGCCTACGCCTCAGCGTGGCCATTTCTCCAATGAGGCCTTAAACCAAAGCCGGGCCTGCACTCTCAGGTAGTTGTGGAGTTGGGGGGGTGGGAAGGGGAGAGTGAGTGAGGGGTGGAGTTCTCCCCCATCTCCCTCAGCAACCATTACAGAACAGATGACCTGGGTATTATCACTTGGCTTTCGGTGGGAGCTTATTGTGAACACAATTGGCCGCTGGATGCATTGGAATGCTGACCACATTGCAAAGCACCTCATTGGCTTCATAGGGAGGGCCCCGGGATGGTCTTCGATCTTGATCTTCCTGCTGTGTGCACCCGGCTGTTTTTCTTTGACGCTTCACACTGGCTCCGGCCTCCTCCGCAGGCTGCTGAGGACATCTTGACTGTCGCTTACGAGAATGGGGTCAACCTGTTCGACACGGCCGAGATCTACGCATCGGGCAAGTATGTCACACAGAATTCTCACCGATTTTCTGTCAGGGATTTGAGCCTGAACAGGGATCATTCCTCTCCTATTAATGAGAGGTGGTGCGGGGGTGGGGTCATAAGCTGCACAGTGCAAGATGCCAAGGCCAAAAGATTGGCCCTTGTGCCTCCTCACTCCAACCCCACCCACCGCCCCTCCCAAATCCAACCACAACCCCCTCCACCCCTGCCCTTTTTAAGTGTTGCATGGCCTACTGAGGCCTCAAATGGGGGGCGAGTCACTCGTGTTTCCATATTGAAGTGCGTGACCAACATACAGGAGGACACATGAGGGACATGCTTTAAGAAGCTTTGCCTATTCAAATGTGGGGCCATAACGCTTCCTCGAGGCCCTCTGCCTTCAGTAAGGCGGGTTTGTCCTGAGGGGGCAGGCTCCATCGCAGGCAACACGGTCGGAAGCCAACCCAAGGTATTTCCCAGAACCGAGATGCCAAGTTACCACAGCAAATGTGCAGGTAGGAGAGAGAGGGGGCCCCAAGTCCTTATCGGGGGCACCTGCACCCGAACCCTGACCCCAATTTTCCCACTGCTCCCACACCCAGGAGCCCCAATCCCAACTCTCAGGCCTAGCCAGTGAACTTGAATGATAAGTTCTTGGGATGTGGGTGCCACGGGCAAAGGGTTGATTTGTTTGTTTTCGTACCCACTCTCTCTCTCTCTGTAGGGCTGAGGTGACGCTGGGAAACATCATTAAGAAGAAAGGCTGGAGGTAAGGATGATTTAACGGAGGGGCTCCTGCCATTCTGTTTGGAGTTTAATTACCAGCGGCCCCCATCACTCCGACACTTTGACTCTGGGGCCATTTGTTCTCCGGCCGAACTTTGCAGACAAGCTGTGCACAATCCAGTAGACGATCCGGGGATTCAGAGGGGAGGGCGGGTTCTTAGGAAGGTGGGTGGGTTGTTGGTTTGTGTGGGGTGGAGTTGGGGGAGCACGGAGAATACGGAGCATGCTCTCCCTTCGGGAAGTTCCCCCGCCTTAAGGAACCCCATTCGGCCCAATATTTTCCTCAGGAGAGTGGGAGGCAACGTCAAGTCAGGGCCTCAGTCCTGGAAGCAGATCGTAAGCGGGAAGGTACCGAGGCTGATTTGAAGGCTTGGTTCACTGGGGCCTTGTCCCTGTTGTTTCAGAAGCTGTTAGACCCTCTTGTCCTCACCCCTCACATGCCCCCCACCCAGTCCCCATGTCCCTCACCCACTCCCCATGCCCCTCACAGGCCCCTCCACCCACTTCCCATGCCTCTCACCCGCTCCCCATGCCCCCAACCTGCTTCCCAAGCCCCCCAGTCACTTCCCATGCCCCTCACAGGCCCCCCACCCGCTCCCCATGCCCCTCAACCGCTCCCCATGCCTCTCACCCGCTTCCCATGCCCCTCACCCACTCACCATGCTTCTCACCCACTCACCATGCCATGCCCCTCACCCACTCCCCATGCCCCCCACCCACTCCCCATGCCCCCCACCCACTCCCCATGGCCCCCACCCACTCCCCATGCCACTTCCATGCTAAAAAACACCCTACACCCATTACCATGCCTCTCGTACCCCCATGCCATCTCCATTAGTATTCACCCAGCATCTGCCTTGGGTCGATGTTAAGAGCCATGTGGAGGTTGTAGCGTAATGGGTTAATAGGGTAGCTATGCTAATGAGTGATGTAGACAATGATGTATCAGTGACATCAGCAGTCATGCGCTAGTCTCCTGGAAGAGAGCTCTGTACTCAGGAAAGACATACCTAATCTGTAACCTAGCTAACATATAGTGTTAATAAACCAGTTAAAAGCAAGTATCAGAGTAAGATTACAGTCTCTCTACGTAAGATAGGTCATGCATACCAGAAGTCAACAACCACGCCAAGAGCACATGAAACAGATGATAAAAATAAACACTCTCATACAGCTCTCACTCATACACACTTGCTAGCGAAAAAAACTCCCATTCATGAAACCCATTCAAGGCTTTTGAATCAGTTATAAAAACAAATACACTTCTATTCCATAGCCACATCAAATTCAGCTAATCCTTCTTAAAACTGCCAATCATACTGTAAACTCAGAACCCCCGCTGAGATATTTGCAGCTTTTGAAAGGGGGATGGGGTGGAGAAAGGAGGAGGGGTCGGGAAAAAGGGGGTGGGGAAAGGGGAGGGGGTGGAGAAAGGAGGAGGGGTCAGGAAAAAGGGGGTGGGGAAAGGGGAGGGGGTGGAGAACGGAGGAGGGGTCAGGAAAGAGTGGGTAGGGAAAGGGCTAGGGGAAAGGTGGAGGGGGTGGGGAACAATATTGGGGAGGTATGGAAAGGGCGATGGGGTGTGGAAAGGGGGAAGGGGCTGGAGAACAGGGTTGGGGTGGTGGGGAAAGGCAGGAGGAGGGTGGGAAGAACAGGAGGGAAGTGAGTGGAAGGCAATCGAGAGGAAATGACCACAGGGATACAAGGTGAAAGTGGATAAATGGACACAATTCTGGATTAACCCTTTGTTTCTCTTCTCCACAGACGATCCAGTTTTGTCATCAGCACCAAACTGTACTGGGGAGGACAGTGAGTATGTGAGGGGCCACACACATATCCCCAGCCCTGTGTGTTCTCGTATTCCTCCCCAATCTCCCCTTTCTGTACTGTAATGGGTGATAGACTGAATATACCAGTGAGTGATGTAGAGTCGGTCATGTGTGAGACATGAGAGAGAGGGTGGGACAGTCTGAGCTCAGGAAAGACATGCCTACTCTGTCACCTCTTTATATATACTGTTAATAAACTAGTCTAAAGCAAGTACCAGAGTAAGAGTACAGTTTCTCTCGGTAAGATAGGTCACATATACCCATAACCAAGAACTGCAGATCATGGTGACATTACAAAGCATTATCTTCTGCTCAAGCGCCTGCTGTAATGCCCGGCCCCAGTCTGCGTGTGTCTGCAGGCCACCCACACACACACAGTTTCAAAAGCAGGGTGCAGGCTGAACCTGTGTATGAATAATGTCCAGACAGCAAACACTGGGGTAGGCACTGGGCTGGGTGTTCCTGTGTGTGTGTGTGTGAGCATGAGAGTGTGTGTATGTAAGGGTATTTGTGCATGTGTGTGAGCATGAGAGTGTATATGTATTTGAGTGTGTGTGTGTGAGTGTGAGGGTGGGGGTGTTTATGAGAGTGAGTGAGGGTGTGTGTGAGGGTGGGGGGTGCATGTGTTGGTGTATGTATGTCTCTCTTGTTGGATGAGCACCAGGTCAAGCCTTTTGTGATGCCCTCTGCAGTTGAATAGCCCTTGCTAAGGGGATGGCATATGGCAGGACAGCTCACTTTCTGTGCTAACTGGGGTTAATGGCTGCTCCAATGAGGGATGGGAGTGGGTGCTGGGTTGGGGCAGTGGGGTGGAGCCAAGAGGAGACCAGGCGAGGGAGAGCAGGAGAGCAAAGTGGAGGGACAAAAACCATTACATTGTGTCCCCTGTGTCATCGTGGGAATCCTCCCCTCCATTGCATCACTGAGTGGAAAACAAATCTCTCTCCCTCCTTTCCACAGGGCAGAGACGGAGAGGGGACTTTCCCGCAAACACATCATTGAAGGTAAACTCCATCCTGTGAAAAACCTGTATTTACAGAGCGCCTCCCAATGCTTCAAGCGTTTTGCAGCCAATAACGCGCTCTATAAAATACAGTCACTGCTGCAGGGGCAAAAGTGCAAAGGCCAAATGACACACAGCATGGGTTGGGGGAGTGAACTGTTCCTTTTACCCACTGTGTACCCTCCATGTACAGGAGCTGACACTGAGACACACACATGGCTGTGCAGGAGCTGATACTGAGACACACACACAGACAGTACAGAAGCTGATACTGAGACACACACACATGGACAGTACTGGAGCTGATACTGAGACACACACACATGGACAGTACTGGAGCTGATACTGAGACACACACACATGGACCGTACAGGAGCTGATGCTGAGACACACACACATGGACTGTACAGGAGCTGATACTGAGACACACATATGGACTGTACAGGAGCTGATACTGAGACACACACACGGACCGTACAGGAGCTGACACTGAGACACACACACACAGACAGTACAGGAGCTGACACTGAGACACACACACACATGGACTGTACAGGAGCTGACACTGAAACACACACACCGACAGTACGAGCTGATACTGAGACACACACATGGACTGTACAGGAGCTGACACTGAGACACACAGACAGTACAGGAGCTGACACTGAGACACACATAACGGACTGTACAGGAGCTGACATTGAGACACACACACAGACAGTACAGGAGCTGACACTGAGACACACACACACACACACACACGGACCGTACAGGAGCTGACACTGAGCCACACACATAACGGACTGTACAGGAGCTGACACCGAGGTACATACAGACTGCCCAGTATCAGTCAGGAGTGAATCATTCCATGATGTTAATATACTGGACATTGAGTAAAGTGATGTGTGTGATCCATGCTGTCTGCTCTTACACTCATGAACCTATGTTTCTGCTCAGGACTGAGGGGCTCCCTGGAACGGTTGCAGCTTGAATATGTTGACATTGTCTTCGCAAACAGACCAGATGTTACTGTCTCGTCCGAGGGTATGTTGAGTTTTTTTAATTAGCCGCACATTGATCCTGAGAATGAGAGGCTCCATCCCTCCATTGTCTAAATACCCATTCTAGGGGTAGGGATGGACGGTAATCTGTCCTTGGCTTTTGTGTCCCTGGGGCAAAGAGATGGGGAAAGGGATTAATCGGAGTTCCTGCTTCTGGCCAGCAGTATCGGGTAACATCTGCTGAAGGAGTGTGTGGTGTGTGTGTGTACACCCATGTGTGTTTGCAGGTGTGAGCAGGTGTGTCTGTGGATGTGTGAGGGCAATTGTGTGTGCACGTGTATGTACAAGTATGTGAGGGTGTTATCTTGTTTATGTGTGTGTAGGTTTGTGCGTGTGGATGGTTTCGTGCCTGTATGTTTCTGCGCAGGCGGGTGGTGATGAACACATGAATGTGTACATGAGTATGTAGGTATGTGTGTCTGAGTTGTACATGTGTGTCCATGTGAGATCATTGATAAATTAGTCAAGCCTAGAGAGGAACAACCTTGATTTTTAGGCTCGAGCCCTAGAGCGGGTCCTGAACCTGGAGCCTTGAGACTCGGAGATGAGAGATCTGCTACCAACTGAGCAACAGCTGAGAATTGTTGTGATATTGTACACATGCCAATGCAGACAATGTACCGTTAAGAAGCTACATCGTGACATCACTATAACATCTCCATGTGTTAGGCTGCAGGATCAAAGGTACAGCCTCCATGTTAGATGTTCACTACTGCAAGTATTCATTACAGTCTGTGGCCCTGTATCAGTAAGACTTACTCTATACGTTATGAGTCAGGCACCTAGTTAAGTCATCAGCCTATGTAACTGTGAGGATCCAGGCTGGATAAAGGCCTGTGCAGAGCTGTATATCGTTGTTGCCAGTAATAAACTTCGAGTAATTGTGTTTACCCAGAACCCTCATCAGTCTCAATATCTTGTATGGCATAGATAGCATAGGGACAGATTGAGACCTTCAACATATGTCGAGGCAGCAGACCGTAAGAGACTATGATATGGTGGCAGCGGTGGCTGTTAATATAGACCTTACAGCAGCGAAGGTAATTTCTGAAAGTACCAGAACACAAGGCAGAAGATTACTTCACCGGTAGGGATTCCACTTCCCCAGCTCCAATGCAGGCTCCCCGAGGGAAGGAGAGTCTGTAAGCACACCATGTCAAGGGAAGTCTCTCACAGGGAACCTCAGTCCAGGTGCTTCAACCACAAGAGCTTGTTATCTGACACTCGGCACAGAGGCTAGTTCCCACAGAAGTGTTCAGAAGCGTGTGAAGACCTCACTCTGAGCTCAGCGATTTGGACAGCAGGCGCTGTTTTATCTGGACGTCAGCAAGCCGCTCATCCAAACAGTGAAGGCTAGAACCTCGAGTTTGTTTGTTTAAAAAAAAGACAAACATACCGCAGGCTGAGAGGGCGGGGAGGAGGTCAGAGCTCAGCATGACTTTTGGTCAGTTCCAACATTTTGTTTTTTTTAGTTTTGACACCGAAACCAGCTTCCCCCTCACCGACAATTGAGGCGTGGTAGCAACCCAGCAGAATAAAACGGCATTGTTTCAACACTGCGATAGAAACAACAAGGCAGGCACAATCTCTGCAATCTAAAGATCTGCAAGTTAAAGATTCTTCCTCTTCATTTCAAGGTAGTCAAGAAGAAGCCAAGCATCTAAAGTGCTATTTTTAAAAGATGCAGCATAAAGAGAAGCGAGCATTTACTCTTAGCAGCGCCCTTTTACGAGCCCATAGCAATACCGTGTGCTAACATCTGTTCTCCGACAGCGCAGGGACAATGGACAGGCAGCAAGTGCAAATTTTCATCCAGAGACACAACACTCAGCAACTACATTAGTGTAGCACCCAGTGCAGCCCATAGCCAAGGACATCACAATGCCAAATAGCATCTTGACTGTGAACTGGCACACAGGAGATCTTCATATAGAATTTCAACTCTTCAGACAGAAGATGCGTTTACACTTTGTGGAGCAGCGAGTACAGGAGCAGGAGAAACAGGCCATCAAATTACCAATTGCCCTTGGCAAGGAGATGTGTAAACTCATCAGGGCTTTTTGATGAAGACCAAAAGGACCCGATAAAATCTTCAAACTCACCGAAGGTCAGCTAAACGTCCCCGAGTTCGCTTTCGAATTCACAGGCTGGAGTCCATGTTGTACAGACAACAGCCAAGAGAGAGCATCGATCGATTTATAAACAGGGGCCAGCGCCAAGGACTCGAGTGTGACCTCAATGCCGATGCCCTTGCGGAGAGACTGATGGAGATCGTCATCGCTTCAACGCCCATCAAGTCTTTCAGGAAAGCGCCACCAGAAAAAGCCAAAGGTTACTCAGTAGATTCACCACTGGACCAAGGTAGAAAGCCTGAGGAATTAGTGCCTGGTGGACAGCACCTTCTAGCCCTCGATCACCAATCTACTTTGCCGTGGTAACCAAAAAATCAAAAGCACCCAAAAGCAGCACGCCGTGTGGCCTCACATACTCACCCAGACAGTGCCCAGCGTTTTTTAACAGAAACAAACTCTGCTTCACCAGAGGGCATTGGGCAAAAATCTAGAACTAGGGGTAACTCTTTAAAAATAAGGGGTCGCTCATTTAAGACAGAGATGAGGAGAAAGGTGGTGGAAGCAGAGTCTTTGAATATTTTTAAGGCAGAGTGAGATAGATTCTTGATTAACAAGGGGGTGAAAGGTGATGGGGGTAGGCGGGAATGAGGTTACAATCAGGTCGGCCATGATTGTATTGAATGGAGGAACAGGCACGAAGGGCCGAGTGGTCTACGCCTGTTCCTAATTCGTATGTTCATATGTTCATGACTCTTAGATCTCAAGGTCTGTACGATTTTATTCCCCCCTCCATTCCTCCCACCAGAACATGCTGCCTCAGACTTACCTATTTCCAAGTTAATTGCCTGTCCACAGCTCATATATTGTCACAGTTGTCCACATTATTGACTGCAGACCCTCGCATGAGGGGTAAACGTCGGTCTGATCCCAGAACCATCGCTGATGAATTGCCTTATACTTTTTTGTGTTGTAGGTAACTATGCCCCACGATCAAGGATCTTCTTTGTGGAAGGTTAGTGACCATCATGAGTGAGCCGTTCTATTCCACTAAGCCTTCATGGGACATTTGGGGGGGGGGAGCAGCAGATGAGGGGGTATGGGGGAGGCAGAGAGAATTTGAGCTGCTCATGTTCTTTTGCCCACCAATCATCACATGAGGTGCAAAACAGTCAAATATTGGCCACGGGCGATTGGACTGGCGCTCCCAGAGGAGTCATGGTGACAGGTTGAGGAGGGTGGAAGTTCAGCCCTTATGTGTTGGTCGGCCATCAGATCTCCTTTCCAGCCAACCGAAGACAGCTGGGACGGAGCTAACGTTTTCCTGTATCACTACAAACTCCACCCACCACGTTTTCTTCAATTTATTCTTTTCACAGGTTGTGGGCATCGCTGGCTCGACCAGCATGTGTTGCCCGTCCCTGACTGCCCTTGAGAAGGTGGTGCGGAGCTCCCGCGCCACGGTCAGTCTCATGTGGTCCCCACTGTCGATGCACCCACTGATCCCCTCAGCCCTTGCCCTACCCCCCCACCGGACTAGAAAGAGACCAAGGATAAGGAGAAGGTGGGACTTGACCATGATGACCTCCCCACCCCCACCCCAAGGCGCGATACCCTTACTTGACGAATGGCCACATGTCCTTCAGGAGAAGGGAGGGCAGAAGATTGGCAGGCAAAGAAGGGGAGACGGGGAGCAGAGCCTCTTGCCTGGGGAACGTTGCGCCAGGCAAGAAGACCTGAAGGAGGGAGGCGCATAAAGAAATATCTGGAGGAGGAACAAGAGGGGCCCGATGGGCAAGTTTTCCAATCCGATTCTCCTGACGGGCACAATTTCCTGGTGCCAACGGGACTGGAAATCAGGCTTAAACGGTGTTGCTCAGGCCTTCACCATGGCAACGGATCTTCCTGAGTGAAGTAGTTCCAAAGAAGTTTCTGAGGAACCAGGAGAGGCCTAAGGACTCAGGTCCCTGATTCCAGAAACATTCAGTATGGCTGCCCACAGGGATGACTTTCCAGCCTTACAACTCAATCTCATTTTTCCTGTATTTTTGTCTTAGTTTACTGCTTTGTTCCTTTAACTGGGATATTTCATAATCAAGCAGAATGGTTGAGGAAATGGTGACAACTATAGGAACCGGAGGAGACCATTTAGCCCCTCAAGCCTGCAGGCTACCATTCCATCATGGCTGATCGATATTTTAAGTCCATAACCCTTAATCCCCTTAACCAACAAAAATTTAACAATCTCAGCTTTGAAATTTTCAACTGACCCACAGACACAACACTCTTCCTGAGGGGGGAGAGAGTTTAGGATTTCCCCTCTCCTTTGTGTCAGGAAGTGCTTCCTGACATCGCACCTGTACAGCCAGGCTCAGATTTTAATGTTCCTCCGCCATGTTCCGGAACTCCCCATCCACACGTCTCCCACCCCCAACAAACTGAGGAAATAGTTCTCTCGATCGACTCCTTTAATCATCTAAAACACCTTGGTTACATCGCTCTTAAATCTTCTAAACTCGAGGGAATACAAGCCTGGCCTGTGTAACCTGTACTCGGAATATAACCCTTGAGCCCCGGTATCATTCTGGCGAATCTACACTAACGCGGCGCGTGTCTCTGTGCTAACCCGGCGCGTCTCCGCGCTAACACGGCGCGTGTCCCTGCTCTAACCCAGCGCGTGTCCCCATGCTAACACAGCGCATGTCTCCGCGCTAACACGGCGTGTGTCCCTGCTCTAACCTGGCGCATGTCCCTGCGCTAACCCAGCGCGTGTCTGTCCACTAACCCGGCGCGTGTCTCTGCGCTAACCCAACACCCAAGGCCAATGTTTCCTTCCTGAGGCGCAACACCAAGAATGAACCCAGATAGTCCAGGTGGGGTCTGAGAAGCGCTTGGGGCAGGGATTTAACGTACACCCTGTTGGGGTCAAAGCTCATGAAACCTGAACAGAATCTCCTAAAACCCACGGCCCCCTCCCTCACACCAGTGTGACACCCCCACACCGAACCCTCCCCCAACCCCCTACACCGTCCCCTCCTCCACCCCACCCCCCCCCCCCGACAGTGTGACAACCCCACAGTGACCCCAACCGCTCCCCCACCCCAGACACTCTGACAGCCCCCACACCACCCCCTCCTCCCAGACAGGTACCAGCCCCCTTACTCTGGGTGCTTTCTTGGGTCCTGTGCCTCCTCAGTCTAACCTGCTATCAGGTTTTTCAGCCTATCCACAGATCCAAACTGCAGACACCTTCCTGAGCCAATGGGCAATTGCCTCCAATCCAAGGCCCCTATTAAAACAACCGTTTGCTTTCCCCTGTCATTAGTGCTTTACGGTGATTTTCCTTGGGAAAAAATGGAAATACTGAGGTTTAATTGATTGATGATTCAACTAATAATTGCTTTGAGCCCTGTTACCACTTGGCCTCATCCCTATTGTTGCCACTAAGGCTCCCTCTAGGCTGTTTATGGCTGATGATGCCTCCCAGGCCTGTTGCTACTGGTCCTCACTGTTATCCTCCATTGCTGCCTCTGAGGCCTGTTTCCACTGGGCCTCATCCCTATTATCACTCTCGCCACTGAGGCCTGTGACCTCCTGCTGTAATTTAACCCTATGGTCAGTTACTGCTGAGGCTTTCCGGGCCTGTTATTGCTACAGGCCTCATTATACGTGCTTGGCTGTGAGACCAGGCCAATAAGAGCATTAGCTCCCTGTTCCGTTAACTGAAGTGAATTGTTGACTTTGCTTAATTGACATCTTTAATCGGTTAGAATAAGTTGTTACTTCTGTGATATCTTTTGTCAATGTCTCAATGTTTATTTGAACAAGATTAAGGGATGTGAAGTGTTTGAAGCCTCTGTTATTGATACTTCAATGTCTCTCTGATTAACACATTTATAGGGTTGTAGGAACAGCTGTCTTTTGTCAAAGTAGGATTTGTGAATATGTATTTGTTTACTCTCAATAGTTCCACATCGAATCAGAATCACAGAATTTTAATGGCACAGAGGGAGGACATTTGGCCCATCATGTCTGCAACGGCTCTCCAAATGAGCATTATACCAAGTGCCAGTGCCCTAACTTTTCCCCTGTACCCTTGCACAATGTTTCCAATCAAATTATCATCTAATACCCTCTTGAATACCTTGATTGAAGCTGCCACGCTCGCAGGCAGCGCATTCCAGACCCAAACCACTCGTTATGTGAAAAAGTTTTTTCTCACATCACATTTACTTCTTTTGCAAATCACTTTAAATCTGTGCCCTCTCGTTCTCGACCCGTTTAGGAGCAGGAACAGTTTCTCCCTCTCTACTCTGTCCAGACCCTTCATGATTTTGAAGATCTCTTGCCATTGTTATTAGGTGTACATTGTGCATACTGGGTGAATGGGTAAGGAAGGGGTATGAGATGGCATGGAAGGTATAAAAGGGCATAGGGGTATGAGGGCTCGAGGGCCTGAGATCTTCTAACACAACTGGGGCAAAGTCTCAGAGAAGCAGGTCAGGCCGTCTAACCAGCTCACCTCAGCACACGTCCACCCCCAATGACCATTGATACTCTGCTTCCAGGATTGGCAAGCCCAATTAGGTAGGCGGTGGTGTAGTGGTATTGTCACTGGACACAGGGGTAAAGCCCTGGGGACCTGGGTTCCAATCCCACTGCGGCATATGGTGGAATTTGAATTCAATAAAAATCTAGAATTGAAAGTCTAAAGATGACCATGAAACCATTACCTGGAAAAACTCAGCAGGTCTGGCAGAAGGATCATGAGAACTCGAAACATCAACTCTTTTCTTCTCTGCCAATGCTGCCAGACCTGCTGAGTTTTTCCAGGTAATTCTGTTTTTGTTTTGGATTTCCAGCATCTACAGTTTTTTGTTTTTATGAAACCATTATCGATTGTTGTAAAAAAGAAACACCCATCTGGTTCGCTGATGTCCTTTAGGGATGGAAATTTTCTGTCCTTACCTGGTCTGGCCTACAAGTGACTCCAGACCCACAGCAATGTTCTTGACTCTTAAGTGCCCCCTGAACAAGGACAACTCGGGATGGGCAATAAATGCTGGCCTAGCTAGCGACGCCCACATCCCATGAACAAATAAAAAAATGCTCCACCTGCACCCAGCCCCGCAAGTGGGTGCAGATGTGCGTACCAGGACACTTCTTTACCAAGGTGGGCCTGGCTCGTCAGGAAATTTCCTGCCTCGGTGGCCAAAATCCTGCCCAAAGAGCCTGCAAAGGGATATGGACAAGTTAGGTGGCTGGGGAAAATTCGGCAGATGGAGTGTAATGTGGGAACATGTGGTCTTGTCCACTTTGGCAGGAAGGATAGAAAAGCAGAATATTATTTAGATGGAGAGAGAGAGATTGCAGAATTCAGTGCTGCAGAGGGATCTGGGTGTCCTGGTACATGAATCAGGAAAGGTCAGCATGCAGATACAGCAAGTGATTAGGAAGACATATGGGATGTTGGTGTTTATTACAAGGGAGATGGAGTATAAAAGTAGGGAAATCGTGCTACAACTATACCAGGCATTGGTGAGACTGCACCTGGAGTACTTAAGGAGGGATATACCTGCACTGGAAACAGTTCGGAGAAGGTTCACTCGGCTGATCCCTGGGGTGAAGGCGTTTGTCTTATGGGTAACAGGTTGGGCCTCTACCCGTTGAAGTTTAGAAGAATGAGAGGTGATCTTATTGAAACCTATGAGATTCTGAGGGGGGGGGGGGGGGCTTGACAGGCTGGATGCTGAGACGATGTTTCATCTTATGGGGGAATCTAGAACTGTGGGGCACAGTTTCAGAATGAGGGGTCTCCCGTTTAAGATGGAGACGAGGAGGAATTTCTTCTCTCAGATGGTCATTAGTCTGTGGAATTCTGTTCCCCAGAAAACAGTAGAGGGCGGGTCACTTAATAGTTTCAAGGCTAAATTAGACAGATTTTTGATTGACAAAGGAGTCAAAGGTAATGGGGGTGGGGGATAGGCAGGGAAGTGGAGTTGAGACCACAATCAGATCAGCCCGTGATCTTATTGAATGACAGAACAGGCTCAAGGGGCAGAATGGCCTCCTCCTGCTCCTATTTCTTATGATCTTATAGCACTGAAAACCCGCACTTTTTAAGAAAGTCATTTACTTGCTATTTACTGTGGCCCCTGCCCCAGACATGGCCCAGTCCACTCCCAATCCCTCTTGAAGACAATACAGAAAGTTGGTACCCGCACAGTCATTGAGAACCCATCATTCTGTCCCCTCTGGGGAGTGTAAAGAATCTGCAAAATACCACTCCAGTTTAACCTCATGTCCCGTATTCCCCCGAATCCATTAATCCGGATAATTGCCCAGAGCCTTCATTATTCTGTGGGTCGCTATCAGGTGACCTCACAGCCTGCTCTGTTCTGAAGAGATTAGATTAGTTGTCAAACTATTAGAGTAACTGCGAGTTGTTTGATGAAGGCCGGCTGTATTAATACACAAGAACCTTCTGGAAGGGGAACCCCAAAAGGAGTTTCATAAAATTACGTAAAAATATACAGAAACAGGCCATTCAGCCCAGCTCAATCTGTGCTGGGGCTTACACTTCTCACTCCACCTGCCTCCTCGCAGTATCACTTTCTATCCCTTTAGATCTCATACACTTGTCTAGTTTCCTTTTGAAAGAATCAACGCCATTTCCCTCATCCACTTCCTCTGATAGTGAGTTCCAAAGCCCCAGCCGCTCTCTGAGAGAAGAAATTCCTCCCTGTTTCACCGGCCAACTTGTATTTATGGCCCCTGGTTTTGGATTCTCGCACAAGGGAAGGGAACATTCTCTGCGTATCTATCACAGTCAGCGGGGAAGGTCGATGACGCTTTGAGGCTTGGTTCCAGCTCACTCTGTAATTCCTTCCACCTTCTTACAGAGATTGTCCGAGCCATGACATTCCTCATCAACCAGGGTGAAACAATGTACTGG